>JASTWF010000261.1:0-170972 GCA_030390025.1 Squalus acanthias | reverse complement strand
TGTTAAAGTATTAGTGATGTATGGTCTGGCCCTATTGTTAAAATGTTGTTTTGCTCAAATGTCACGGCCTGCTGTAAGTGTCATGATGGTTAAACAATTGACACCCAGAGAGAGAGTTGTTTGGATATGAGTCCCTATACAAGGATGCCACAGTCTGACTAACGGACTGTGAGCCCCTGGAATGTAAACATATCTACTTACATTATCATAAATCCGTATGATGCTGGTTCCCTGTCACAAAAGGAGATTTGATCAGGGACCAACAGGAGGGACTGTTAGGGTAAAAATTATAGGGCTTAAAGCAGCAACGTAAAAGTTAAAGAATGTGCTGTAAAAGGTAAATTATTAAATACAGAATGGTTTCGCTGACACAGTGCGATGAGTAATGTCTGTGGTCAACATGCATATGCGCGAGGCCCACCAAGGGGGCCCACTAAGACAATAATAGCAGAACGGTTACACTTGAGAACCAATCACTGCATGACCAGCCAGTCCGGCTGGACAGATGTGACGCAACACTCTATGTTTATAGTTTCGGAAGGGAACTAACAAGAACATTTAGCTTAATGTGCAGATTATAATTAAGGCGCTTGTTGTTGCGGGAATGTGATTCGGTGGAGACATTTGTAATGAATTTCGTGTCCGACCCTATAATGTATAAAAGAAGTTCTGATACCACTGTAACGACGAGAAGTTTTTTTTTTTTCGTACAACTTTTTCCTGTACATCGTTATCTTGTTTATAATTCTTCACCCCATTGAAATTTACCATATCTCTCTAATTTCTAGCTTCCCTGGTACAGGCACTACAAGGCCTCATAAGCTGCGATATTCTCCGTTATCAGAACTAGTCTTGTGAAGTCCTGGCTGTCTTTGCAGTTACATTCTGACCAAGCCATATCAATTTATGCACAATTCATTACAGGTCATACTGAATATAGATATTTAGTTAATGCGAAGTTCACTATTCTAAACTCACACTTATACATGTTATTACTAAAAACATCCAAGTGTCAGTCTTTCGTACACAAGTATAATTCACAAGGGTAGCCACTTGGGTGTTTTATCAAATGTTTATGTAAAGTTTCCGTTAGTGTGCTGTCAAACATAAAAATCAATATTTTCAACACTTTCCGGTCTTAGACAGATCTGTGTGCACCTTTGCAAGGGGATTAATCAGTTGCAGTGAATGGTGAGACATGGTAGCTCCAGCAATAGTGGTGAGTGTGAAAGGAATGGTTTGGTCATTGCAGGGATGCTTTACGGTGTTGCTGTGGGGTGGTGCCAACCTGGAGCATCATGTGGCAACTGTAAGGGTGTACAGCGTCAAGTGAAGTAAATCTGTGCATGGTGAGAACAGCCCTGGCCTGCCGGACAGCAATGTGCTCGGGTGTTGATGCGCTCTCTCATCTGCAGCATCAGATGATAGCGGAGAAGGTTGGTGGTGTTGTTGTTGGTGCTGCTGGTTTGCCTGGTGCTGCTGGTGTTGGGGCTCATCGTGGTCAGATTCTGAGGGCCGAGGTGAGACAGTATAAACGGCAACCATGCTGATGGAATAGATGGGCAGGTGAAGTAGAGTTAACAGAAGCAATCTGTGAATGATGAGAGAGGTTGTTCCGGTGAGGTGACACTGGATGGAGACTTTGCTGGAAAGACTGCAGCCTGCAGGACCTGTGCTGGGAATGCAGTGAGAAACAGCTTCTGCTGAGGAAAGTGATCATCTGTAAGGTGGGAGTATTTATACTACATTTGATGCTGACCAGTAATCAGCTGGAGCAATGGCCACTGAACTCCTGCCTCAGGTTGACAGACGTGATTCCCGAGCAGCGTGTTTCCCCTGGCCATCCAGTTCAATTTAAAAGGTAAGGTTAAAACCACTCTTAAAGGTCTGACAACTAGCTATCAATAATTTAAACAGAAAATGCTGGAAATACTCATTTTCTGGGGTGGTAGCGGGCGCGATCGGAGTCGGATCGGGTGGGAATTTCTTTATTCCTGGGAGCGGGTCGGAAATCCACAGTCATCCCGCTCCCACGCGCCTTTCCCCCAGGCGTGTCTATCAGCGCGGATCCGATTGGACCTGCAGAGATGGGCGACCCAATTTAAATGATGAGGACTAAAGCAAAATACTGCAGATGCTGGAAATTTGAAATAAAACCAGAAAATGCAAGAAATGCTCAGCAGGTCAGGCAGCATTTGTGGAGAGAGAAACAGAGTTAATGTTTCAGGTCGATGACTCTTCGTCAGAAATGGAAAACGTTGGAGATGGAACAGGTTTTTAAGCAAGTGTAGGGGCAGGGAAAGCGGGGAGGAGAGGATAGAACAAATGTGAAGGTCTGTGTTAGGATGGAAGGCAGGAGAGATTAAGAGACAAAAGGGATGATGGTGCAAGGCAAAAGGAGATGGTAATGGGACAAATTAAGAAACAAGTGATGACTCTAGATGAAGTGTAAATGGCAATGGCAGAATGATCGACAGCTGCCGTGTGAGAGAGAAAAAAATGAAAAGAATGTTAGGGGCAGAGATCATTGTCTGAAATTGTTGAACTCGATGTTGAGTCCAGAGGGCTCTAAAGTGCCTATTCGAGAAATGAGGAGCTGTTCCTCGAGCTTACGTTGAGCTTCTGTCGAACAGTGTAAGAGGCCGAGGACGGAGAGGTCAGAGTGGGAGTGGAGCGGTGAATTAAAGTGACAGGTGACCGGAAGCTCGGGGTCACCCTTACTGACTGAACAAAGCTGTTCCGCAAAGCGGTCACCCAATCTGCGTTTGGTCTCCCCAATATAGAGGAGACCGCATCGTGAGCAGCGAATACAGTATACTAAATTGCAAGAAGTACAAGTAAATCGCTGTTTCACCCTGAAGGAGTGTTTGGGGCCCTGGACAGTGGAAAGGGAGAAGGTAAAAGGGCATGTGTTGCATCTCCTGTGCTTGCACGGAAAGGTGCCGGGCAAAGGGGAAGGGGTGTTGGCGGTGACATGGAGTGTCCAAGAAATCGCGGAGGGAGCGGCCCCTTCGGAATGCTGAAAGTGGAGGTGAGGGGAAGATGTGTTTGGTGGTGGGATCACGCTGGAGGTGGCGGGAATGGCCAAGGATGATCCGTTGAATGAGGAAGCTGGTGGGGTGAAAGGTGAGGACAAGGGGAACCCTATCGTGGTTCCAGGAGGGAGGGGAAGGGGTGAGAGCAGAAGTGCAGGAAATAGAATGGACACGGTCAAGTACCGTGTCAAGTACAGTAGAGGGGAATCCTCGGATGAGAAAAAAAGGAAGACTTGTCGGAAGCACTAGTATGGAAGGTGGCATCGTCAGAACAGATGTGGTGGAGACGGATAAACTGGGAGAATGGAATAGAGTCCTTAAAGGAAGCGGGGTAGGAGCAAGTGTAGTCCAGGTGGCTGTGGGAATCAGTGCGCTTATAGTGAATGTTTGTCAATAGCTTATCCCCAGAGATGGAGACAGAGAAGTCGAGGAAGGGAAGGGCAGAGTCGGAGATGGACCATGCGAAGGTGAGGGAAGGGTGGAAATTGGAAGCAGAGTGAATGAAATTTTCTAGTTCAGGGCGAGAGCTGGAAGCGGCACCGATACAGTCATCAATTTACCGGAAAAAGAGGTGAGGGAGGGGACCTGAGTAGGACTGGATCAAAGAATGTTCCACATATCCCACGAAAAGGCAGGCATATCTCGGAACCATGCGGGTTTCCACAGCAACGCCTTTAATTTGGAGGAAGTGAGTGGTGTCAAAGGAGAAGTTGTTCAATGTGAGAACAAGTTCAGCCGGCGGAGGAGGGTGGTGGTGGATGGGGACTGGTTGGGCCTCTGTACAAGGAAGAAGCGGAGCGCCCTCAGGCCATCCTGGTGGGGAATGGAGGTGTAGAGGGATTGGACATCCATAGTGAAAAGGAGATGGTTGGGGCCAGGAAGCTGAAAACTGACGGACCAGCTGATGGACAATCCGGTCAACCAATCGCAGAGCGCCACCGCCGCCGCGCCCCGACCAATCGAAGCACAGCCCGGCGTGATTGCATCATTCCGCTGTGACGGACCGACGAGTCGGGCCGCTGATGGGCGCCGGAACCAATGGGAGAGCTGAGGCGGGACAGCGCTCTTTAAGCGGAGCCGCGCTCCCAATTACAGTTATGCAAATATATTTCACTGATGATCATTAAAGCGGGAATCGGACAGCGGAAATTCAGAGGGTTAGAGAGGAGGAACCTGGGAGAGAGGAACGAGTAAATAAATGGCGAGGGGAAGGGGGAAAGAAATAAAGAGACAGAGAGGTTTGGGGAGGGAATTCCAGAGCTGTGGGCCTCGGCAGCTGAAGGCACGTCCGCCAATGGTGGAGCGATTATAATTGGGGATGTGCAAGAGGCCAGAATTGTGGGAACAGAGATATCTCGGGGAATTCTAGAGCTGGAAGTGCTTACAGAGATAGGGAGTGCTGAGACCCTGGAGGGATTTGAAAACAAGAATGAGAATTTAAAAGTTAATAGATTGGAGAAAAGCTGATTTTGAGGGGCTGAGAATAGAACTTGGGAAGATAAATCGGTCCACAATATTGGCAAACAATGATGTAGAACAGCAATGGGAAACATTTAAAACGGTGTTCAACAGATTGCAGGAAAAATATATTCTGCTAAAAGGAAAGAACAAACTAAACACTAATGAGACTTCCTGGATGAATAAAGCCATAAGGAACAACTGAGGGTAAGGAAAGAGGCATACATTAAGTACATAGACAGCAGAGGAGTGCATGATAAGAGAGAACACGAAGGGATTAGGAGAGAAGTCAAAGAAACAATTAGTAAGGCAAAGATAAACTATGAAATTAAATTATGAAGGAACACAAAACAAAATAGTACAATATTTTAAAGGCAGGTTGGGATGGGAGTAGTGCCATTAAGGGATGGACAGGACAATACCACAGGTAACGATAGGGAGGTGGCAGAAATATTAAATCATTATTTGGCTTCGATATTTACCAGGGAGATAGAACAGGTGAACATGACATTGGATGATGGGATGAGCAATGAGATAAGTGCATTTAAAATAAAAAGGGAGATATATTAAATAAACTAATCAAAATCAAAGAGGATTAAACCACTGGTCCGGATGGATTGCATCCATGTATTTTAAAAGAATGCAGAGAAGAGAGAGCAGAGGCATTACTACACATATTTAATAATTCGTTAGAAAAAGGTGTAGTGCCAAAGGACTGGCGGACAGCTAACGTAAAACCGATATGTAAGAAGGGGGATAGAACATGTCCAGGGAATTATACACCACGCAGCTTAACATCAGTGTTAGGGAAAGTAATGTAATCCTTACGAAAGGAGAGAATAGAAGAACATCTTGAAACGAAGAGTATAATAATGAATAATCAGCACGAATTTCAAAAGGGAAGGTCTTGCTTGACCAACCTTATTGAATTTTTTGAAGAGGTAACAGAGAGAGTAGACACTATAATGCAGTAGATGTAATTTATCAAGATTTTCAAAAGGCCTTCGATAAGGTACCCCATAATAGACTAATGAATAAGTTTAGAGAATACGGAGTCATGGGACAGGTAGTAGAATGGATTGCTAGCTGGTTTCAAGACAGAAAGCAGAGAGTGGGAGTAAAGGGTAGCTATTCACAGTGGCAGAAGGTGTGTAGTGGTGTTCCACAAGGATCAGTGTTGGGACTACTGCTGTTCACCATTTACATGAACGGTTTATACTTTGGAATCAAAAACATAATTTTTTAATTTGCAGATGATACCAAATTGGGGGGATAGTCAATACTGAGGAGGACTGCAACAAATTACAGGAGGACATTAATAAACTTGCAGAATGGGCAAATAATTGGCAAATAAAGTTCAACACAGATAAATGTGAGGAATTACATTTTGGTAGGAAGAATAGGGAGGTCACTTATCACTTGGAGGGTGTGAGTCTAGGTGGGGTAGAGGAACAAAGGGATCTCTGAGTACAAATACACAAATCACTAAAAGTTGCGGCATAGGTTGCAAGGCCATAAAATAACAAACCAAGCACTAGGGTTTATTTCTAGAGGGATAGCATTGAAAAGGATGGAAGTTATGCTTAACCTGTATCGAACCTTAGTTAGACCACACTTAGACTGCATGCAGTTCTGGTCGCCATATTATAAAAAGGATATAGAGGCACTGGAGAGGGTGCAGAAAAGATTTACAAGGATGATACCAGAAATGCGACGGTACACAGACTGGGTCTCTTTTCTCTTGAAAAAAGAAGGCTGAGGGGTGACCTAATAGAGGTCTTTAAAATTATGAAAGGTTTTGATGGAGTGGATAGAGAGAGAATGTTTCCACTTGTGGGAAAGAGCATAACTAGAGGCCATCAATATAAGATAGTTACCAAGAATTCCAATAGGGAATTCAGAAGAAACATCTTTACCCAAAAAGTGGTGAGAATGTGCAACTCGCTACCACAGGGAGTGGTTGAAGCGAATACTATAGATGCATCTAAGAGGAGGCTGGACAAACATATAAGGAAGAAGGGAATAGAGGGTTATGCTGATGGATTTTGACGATGAAAGACGAGTCGAGCATAAACACCGGCATGGACTGGTTGGGCCGAATGGCCTGTTTCTGTGCCGTATATCCTATGTATTTAATCCTATGTAAATCATGGGTTCTGGACTGGGAGCCAATGTCGGTCATTGAGCACAGGGGTGATGGGTGAACGGGACTTGGTGCAAGTTAGGATACGGACACCAGAGCTTTGGATGAGCTAAAGTTTATAGAGGATGGAAATTGGGAGGCCGGCCAGGAGAGCTTTGGAATAGTCGATTCTAGAGGTGCCAAAGGTATGGATAAAGGCTTCAGCAGTGTTTGAACTGAGGCAGGGTCGGAGATGGGTGGTGCTGCATACCTGAAAGTAGGCGGTCTTGCTGATGGATCGGATATTTTGTCGGAAGCTCATCTCAAGTTTGCAAACACTTTTGTTCAGCCTCAGACCGCTGCCTGGGAAAGGAACGGAGATTGTGGCGGGAACCGATGACAATGCCTTTGGTCTTCCCAATATTAAGTTGGAGGAATTTTCTGCTCATCCAGTACTGGATATCGGACAAGCAGAGTGACAAATCAGAGGCAGTGGAGGGGTCGAGAGAGGTGCTGGTGAGGTGGAGCTGGTGTTGTCAGTATACATGTGGAACCTGACGCTGTGTTTTCGGATGATGTTGCTGAGGGGCAGCATGTAGATGAGAAATAGAAGGGATCCAAGGATAGATCCTTAGGGGAACACCAGAGGAAAAGGTGTGGGAGCGGGAAGAGAAGTCATTGCAGGTGATTCTCTGGCTAATACAGGAGAGATAAGAATGGAACCGGGCAGGGCAGTCCCACCCAGCTGGACAACAGAGGAGACGAGTTGGAGGAGGTTGTTGTGGTCAGCCGTATCAAAGCCTGCAGACAGGTCAAGGAGGATGAGGAGGGACAGTTTACCACGGTCACAGTCACCTAGGATATAATTTGTGACTTTGATAAGAGCCGATTCAGTACTGTGACAGGGGCGGGAGCCTGATTGGAGTGATTCAAACATGGAGTTGAGGGAAAGATGGACAGAGATGTGGGAGGTGACAACACGCTCAAGAACTTTGGAGAGGAAAGAGATTTTGGAGATGGGGCGGTAGTTTCCAAAGACAGCGTGAGTTTTTTAAGGACGAGAGACAGTACCTCCTTTAAGATGCTTCTTAAAACCTGCCTCTTTGACCAAGTCTTGCACACCTCTCCTACTATCTCCTTATGTGGCTCGGTGTCAAATTTTGTTTGATAATCGCTCCTGTGAAGCGCCTTGTGATGTTTTACTATGTTAAAGGCGCTATATAAATGCAAGTTTTGTTTGTTATCATTATGTATATCAATATGGGAGAGTTTTTAATTAATTATCCAAAGCATATAATTAAATATGTTATATGTATACTTCAAATCAGCATTTAAATAATTTATAACATAAAGTATGAATAAAATAGCCGATCTATACCTCACAACTTTTGAAATATAAATCCATGCAACATGTATATAATCTAAGGCAGCATGCATACAACGTAACCGGGTATACTTATCTCCCAACATAGCATATATCTGCAATATTGCATTTAAAAACTAACATTAGTAGTGGAAACTATATATATGTGTGTGTGTGATTTACTGCAATCTATCTATAAATTCAAATGGCATATCTTAAATTTCAGAAAACAAGTCTATCTTTAAACAGTGGATGAATAACTTAAAACTATATCTGTGTTAAAACAGTTTGGACCTATTTAAAGTAGGTTTCTTTTAATCGAAAACAGCCACAATGTTCATATCATGTCCATCTGGTGCCGGGCTCGGTACACGGCCATCCTGTGGGGTCGGTGCCCCGCTCCACCCCCCGGGTTACAGACGTCACACAGCCCGCGTTGCCGGGTTACATGACGTCACACAGCCCGCGCAGCCGGGTTACTGACGTCACACAGACGTCACACAGACCGCGTTGCCGGGTTACTGACGTCACACATCCCGAGTTGCCGGGTTACATGACGTCACAAAGCCCGCCTTGCCGGGTTACATGACGTCACTGCCGCTGTGAGGCGGTTGAAATATTTTTATTCAAATACAATAATACCTATACAATTCATCAATTACATAGTAAATCCATTACATATTACATTCATTCATCAGAGTAAAAAATAAAGCCTTAAAAACAGCCTTATAGTTAATATAAATGCAATGATTAATTTTACAAATAATCAATAACGTTTACAGTACAAATACCTTTAAACAATACCACACAACCTTTTAGATTTAAAAAAATAAATCTCAAGGTTAACTCCACGTAAAAAACCATTTCAACACCGCAGTGTACAAACACATAGCACCATCATAATCTAATTAAATGCTTCAGATAACAATTATTCCAATAAAGCAATAAAAAACCTTTTTTACGCCAGTCCTACTGGCATTGTTCATTCCATCATCCGATCATGCATTCAATTGTTCGTTCGTTCATTCAAGCGTTCGTTCGTTCGTTCGATCGAGCGGAAGTTCCAACATATATGTATGAGTGCGTGCATGCGTATCATTTGTCTAAGTGCGCGCCTGCGTGCGTTCACTCGATTATCGTTCGCTGATCGTTCACCACGCGATCATTCGTTCGCTCGAGTGTAAGTTTCCAATGTGCATGCTTGCGTTCGCTCGAATCGTTCGTTCGACCACTACCCCATGAGGTCGTTCGTTCGGTCGAGTGTAAGTTCCAATATGTATGTCTGAATGCATGCGTGCATAGCATTTGTCTAAGTGCGCGCCTGCGTGCGTTCTCTCGAATCTTTCATTCTATCACTTCACAAATGATCATTTGTTCGATCTAGTTTAAGTTCCAATATGCATGAATGCGTTCGGTCCAATCGTTCGTCCGTTCTTTCACTCGAGCGTCCGATCATTCAATAAATTACCAATAATAATTTACTTTATCTTTCCAAACACACCAACACTAGAAAATAACCTCAAAGTAAATTCCTACATAACCACCAGTACATCACCATGTGCAAATTCCCAGTCCTTATCAGAAAATCAATTAAGCTTCAAGTAAACTGCTTTCAAACAGAAAACCTGAAACCTTCCCAACAAAACAATTAAATACCAGTTCTACGCCAGTCCTATTGGCAATCCATTAACGAATATCATTTGATGTTGTCGAACCATGTAAAGTCATAGTCCTTGTCCACAGTCTTCAGCCCTTCCACGGAAAAAGAAGCCATCGACTTCATGAAATCCCGTAAAAAGACAGAACACTCAAATCTTCTTCTGCTTGCTGTTATCGCTCACGGGACCCAACCATCAAAGAATACTCATCATTCCTTACCGATATTACTTTACTTTGTCTTTTACTTTCCTTTAATTTTCAGTCTTTTAACCATTCACATTTTCCATCTTGGAGCCGCTCACGCGCCACATTACAGATGGAAACAGTTTGTCTTTCCTGCACCAATATGGCGACACATAAACCGGTACCATGACCAAGAAAAAGCCTCACAGCTGCCGCCAGACAGAGCACATGCTGGGCCGCTGGAACTCATTCAGGCCCGAAACAATTCTGCAACTTTCAGAACCAGTGCAGCAATGCTCACCAACCGCATCACCCGACTCCACCTCTGCCGACCAGCCGCCCCGCCCTGGGCCCCCCGCCTGGGGTTCTCCGTACTGGGACTCCCGCCCAGGCCACTCTCCTCCGGGTCTTCCACCTTGGGCCTTCTGCACCGGGCCCTCCGCACCGGCATTCCCCGCGAGCAGCCGGGATGTGGAGCAGCCCGTTCACACAGCACCGAGTTAAGCTGAGTTGAAAATCTCACAGCCTTTCCTCCCTGGCCCTTCTGCACTGGGCCCTCCACACTAGCATTCTCCGCAAGCAGCCGGGGTGCAGAGCTCACCCGTTCACAAAGCACTGAGCTGAGCTGAGAATCTTGTAGCCTGGCCTTGGATTTTGTCGTTGGGGCGGGCTGGGGTTGTGTCAGCCACACCTGAGGCGGTTGAAATATTTTTATTCAAATACAATAATACCTGTACAACTCATCAATTACATAGTAAATCCATTACATAGTAAATCAATTACATTCATCTATCACAGTAAAAAAAAAGCCTGAAAAACAGCCTTATAATTAATATAAATGCAATGATTACATTTACAAATAATCAATAATGTTTACAGTACAAATACCCTTAAGCAATTCCACACAACTTTTTAGATTTAAAATAATAAATCTCAAAGTTAACTCCACATAAAACAAACCATTTCAACACTAGTGTACAAACACATAGCACCATCATAATCCAATTAAATGCTACAGATAACATTTATTCCAATAAACCAAGAAAACATGTTTTACGCCAGTCCTACTGGCATTGTTCGTTCGATCATTCGATCATTCATTCAATTGTTCGTTCGTTCATTCAAGCGTTCGTTCGATCGAGCGTAAGTTCCATTATGTATGTCTGAATGCGTGCGTGCGTATCAGTTGTCTAAGTGCACGCCTGCGTGCGTTCGCTCGAATCGTTCATCTGATCGTTCGCCACGCGATCATTCGTTCGATCGAGTGTAACTTCCAATGTGCATGCTTGCGTTCGCTCGAATCGTTCGTTCGACCACTACCTCCCAAGAGGTCGTTCATCGATCGAGTGTAAGTTCCATTATGTATGTCTGAATGCGTGTGTGCGTAGCATAGTCTAAGTGCGCGCCAGTGTGCGTTCGCTCGAATCGTTCGTCCTATCACTGCACAAGTGATCATTCGTTCGATCGAGTGTAAGTTCCAATATGCATGAATGCGTTTGTTCGAATCGTTCGTCCGTTCGTTCACTCGAGCGTCCGTTCGTTCAATAATTTACCAATCTTAATTTACTTTATCTTTTCAGCCACACCAACACTAGACAATAACCTCAAAATAAGTTCCTACATAACCAACAATACATCAACATGTGCAAGGGCCCACAGTCCTTATCAGAAAATCAATTAAGATTCAAGTAAACTGCTTTCAAACAGAAAACCTGAAACGTTCCCAACAAAAAAATTAAATACAGTTCTACGCCAGTCCTATTGGCAATCCATTAACGGATATCATTTGATGTTGTCGAATCAGGTAAAGTCATAGTCCTTGTCCACAGTCTTCAGCCCTTCCACGGAAAAAGATGCCATCCACTTCCTGAAATCCCGTAAAAAGACCGAACACTCAAATCTTCTTCTGCTTGCTATTATTGCTCACAGGACCCAACCATCAAAGAATACTCATCATTCCTTACTGATATTGCTTTGCTCTGTCTTTTACCCTCCTTTTATTTTCCGTCTTTTAATCATTCACATTTTCCATCTTGTAACTGCTCAAGCGCCCCATTACAGATGGAACCAGTTTGTCTTTCCTTCACCAATATGGCGACGCATAAACCGTTCCCATGACAAAGAAAAAGCCTCACAGCTGCCGCCTGGCAGAGCAGATGCTTGGCCGCTGAAACTCATACAGGCCCGAAACCATTCTGCAACTTTCAGAACCAGTGCAGAAATGCTCACCCAACTCATCTCCCGACTCCACCTCTGCCGAGCAGCCGCCACGCCCTGGGCCCCCCACCTGGGGTTCTCTGTGCTGGGCCTCCCGCGCAGGCCACACTCCACCGGGCCCTCCGCACCGTCATTCCCCGCGAGCAGCCGGGGTGTGGTGCTCACCCGTTCACACAGCACCGAGTTGAGCTGAGAATCTTGCAGCCTGGGCCTGGATTTTGTCCTTGGGGCGGGCTGGGATTGTGTCAGCCACACCTGAGGCGGTTGAACGGCCGCGCGGATTCAAATCCGGAGCCACTTTACCCCCGAGCGGCCACGCCGCCTCCGATCGAGAAAATTGGCGGGGCGTGAGCCGCTATGCCGGGCCCCGATTGGTGGGCAGGCTGTCAGTCAGCTATTTTCAGCCATTAGCAGGGGCCGATAATGCTGACTCACAGAGCGAGCTCTCAGGTGGCACTGCGCATGTCCCGGATGGCCAAGGAAAACAAAATGGCGGAAACAGAACGAATCCGAGAGAGAGAGAAGAGCCGGAATGGATCGTCTGAGAACTGGCATCGGCTGGACCCGCGTCCAGGGAGCTGAGTGTGAGAGCGAGAGCGGAGCCGGAGGTGCCGGGCCAGTGTTTGACGGGTCGGTGTAGAGCGAGGTTAACCAGAAACCCAGGTGAGGCTGGCAGTGGAATCCATTCTGCTGGATCACCTGCTCTGAAGTCAGGACCTGCATCAAAAACCTGTCCTGACTGAACACAATCTCACTGCTTTAAAGTTAGTGATTATACCCGGACATTGCTCTCATATTATAGAATAATAAAACCTCCAGAAATATTAAACTGCATATTGAACTCTCCACCCCCTCCCCCCAATCCAAGCTAAATGGTAGAAATTTAAAAGGGGGTGCAAGAACTGAGAGACTTGGGTGTGCTTGTGCACAAATCTTTGGGCGCAGGACAGGTTAACAAAACAGATAATAAAGCAGATGGGATCCTGGGCTTTATAAATAGAGGCGTAGAGTAAAACAGTCAGGAAGTTATGCTGAACCTTTATAAAACACTAGTTTGGCCTCAGCTGGAGTATTTTGTCCAATTCTGCGCACTACACTTTAGGAAGGGTGTGAAGGCTTTGGAGAGGGTACAGAAGAGATTTACAAGAATGGTTCCAGGGTTGAGGGATTACAGTTACGTGGATAGACTGGAGAAGCTGAGGTTGTTCTCCTTAGAGCCGAGAAGGCGAAGAGGAGATTTGAAGGAGATGCTTAAAATCATGAAAGGTTTAGATAGAGTAAATACAGAGAAAATGTTTCTAATCACTAAAGGGTCGATAACGAGAGAACACACATTTAAGGTGATTGACAAAAGAACCAGAGGCGAGATGAGGAAAACATTGTTTATGCAGCAAGAGGTCAGGATTTGGAATGCACTGTCTGATAGGGTGCTGAATACAAATTCAATAGTGGCTTTCAAAGGCAATTGGATAAATACTTGAAGGAATTACTGGGATATGGGTAAAGAGTGGGTGAGTGTGACTAACTGGATTGCTCTTCGAAAGAGCTGGCACAGAATTGAAGGACAGAATGGCCTCCTTGTGTGCTGTCCTATTCTTTGATCTTAAACACCTCAATTATATCACCAGTCAATCCTTTATATGTAAAGGAATACTTATCTAGTCTCTGCAACCTGTCCTCATAATTGAGCCCTTTTAGCTCCGTGTCATTCTGGTGAATGTGCTGCACCCACTCCAAGGCCAGTATATCCTTCCTGAGATGCGGTGCCCAGAACTGAATGCTGTTCTCCAGGTGGGGTCTAACCAGAGCTCTGTACAGCTGAATCATCGCTTCATCCCCTTTGTATTCCAGCCCTCGAGATAAAGGCCAACATTCCATTAGCCTTTTCCATTTTTTTTGTACATGTGATTCCTGTACTTGGACACGTAAATCTGTCTGGTCATCCACAGTTCCTAGCATATCGACGTTTAGAGAAGTGTATTTGTCTTTATGTATCTGTCTGTGTTTCCTGTGTGTCGATCTGTTTGGCTGTGTAAGCCTCTATGTACGTGTTATTATGTATTGTGATATATGTCTGTGTACGTGTTTCTGAGGGTATGTCTCTTCGTGCGTGTTTGTCTGTATGTACGCAAGTGTCTGTGAGTGTATCTGCATTCTCCCTTCCCCTTCTGTTCCTTTCTAAAAACTGTTCAGTACGAATGTGTCTGGGCCATTCACCTCCCCAGAAAGTGCTGAATTTTCTGTTTAAATTGATGCATGCTGATTAATTTGATTCTGGTATTTAACAGCAGCAAACAACTCCTGTAAACCCTCAGCAACTGAATCTCTATTTGGAATCGTTCACCAGTCCTGGCGACTGCTCCACCTTACCCGATGTATCTGTCTGTCACACCATCCTTGGATGTTGCCGACCGAAACAGTGAAATATCCAGTGACGGATTCCCACCAGACCGAGCTCTCCACCTTCTCACTGAATGAAACCATCATTCACGGGAAGCAGGCTCTGTTTGATTGATTAGGTCCCGTAACCCCTGACCCTGTGTTACTGCTGTCAGAATAATGGGCTGTATTCAGAAATAAAACTTACTGAGTTGATCACAGTTTCACATCCATGTCTTGTTTCTCTTTAGGATCAGTGTGTCCAAGAACAAGCTGTTTGCGGATGTAATGAGGCTGGGAGAAGATTTGAGAATCGCAGGAAATGGGAGGAGGAAACCGCTGCAGGGAATCTCTAAGTGCCTAATAACACATTCAGAAAGGTATTGAGATAAGACAGGTGTCCCAGAGTGTCAGCACTGTGACCGTTCGGGGTTCAAGATATCTCACTTGAACGGGTTTCTTCAGGCAATATAATAATAGACCGTTTGATCAGACAGTGTAAAGGGAGATTTACTCTCTATCTAACCCGTGCTTCCGCTATCACGTATTTTCTCTCTTTCGCTATCTGCCTCATTGTATTCTCTCTGCCTCGCTCTCATCTCTCTACCTCTGTTTCTTTCTCTCTTAATGGCCCTATCTCTCCCTGCCTCATTTTCTCTCTGCCATTCACCTTTGCTCTGTGTCTCTCCTCTCTACCGCTCCCATTTCTCTCTGACTCGCTGTCTCTTACTCTCTGCTTTTCTCGTCTCTACCTCTCGCTCCCTGTTTCTACTTCAATCTCAGTCCCCCTCTCTACGCTTGTATTGCCCTTCTCTTCCCTCTGCCTCATTCTCTTTCTCTCGCCATCTCCGTCACTATCTTATATTTCCCTCCTCTCTATCGCTGCATCATTCTCTGTCTTCCTCTTTTTGCTTTAAGTGTCTCTCTGTCTCACTTATTATGCTGTCTCTGTTTCCTCTCACTCTGTCCATCTCTCTCTCCCTTTCTGACTCTTTTTTAACTGTCTTTCTTCTCTCTCTCTCTCTCTCTCTCTCTCTCCCCCGAACGCAAACACTTTCACACTGTGTCCAGCCTGTGCTCTGAACACATCGCATGAGCTGATCACAGCTTCTGCACCCCCAGTTTTAAAATGAGATGTCCAGGATGTGCCAGACTGCACCAGGGGCTTGGAGTCCTGCAAGACTTTGCTGTTAATCCAGAGGGAAGCTTGCTTTTGGTTCTAACCTCATTTCATCGTCCAGTTACGTATCCGCCTGCCTTTGTATATATGCCTCCTTTGTGTTCCTCTCTGTAAATCTACTGGGCCTTGTTTTTGACAACCTATTTCTTTAATTGAATCTGCTTGGTCATTTTATAAATTGATCTAAAATGTTTGAATAATTGTCGAGCGCTTCCCGCTGATCATCTGAGCGTATTTCCGTATAGGACTCGGATGCCTCGGGGGAGCAGGGTTCGCAGTCACGTTAAAATAATGCTTAAAAGGCGAAGAGCTACTAGGAAATTAAATGATCAAGGAATATATAAAATGAAGTATTCTACAGATACATGAAGAACAAAAGGTAAAACAGGATAGGGACAGGGCCACTGAGGGAGGCACAAGATAAACTCACAGGGAATGACAGCGAAATGGGCAGCAATATTGGAGAATTACTTTGCCTCATTTTTCGCCAGGTTAGATTAACAAGTAGGACATGACATTGGAAGAAGAGATCAAAAAGGATATCAAGTCATTTAAAATAGAAAGGGGGAAAATAATTGATAAACTAGCAACAGTTAGAGAGGATAAAACCCCGATACTAAAAGAAGCAAGGGAAGAGAGAGACAAGGCTCCATTATTTCGACTCGGGAATAGTTAGTAAAAATTCCAAATTTACAGATGACACCAAATTCGGGCGTATAGTTAATAAAGAGGTGCACTGCGACAAAATACAAGAATATGTTAATAAACTGGCAGGTTGGTGTGTAAATGGTAAATCCATTTCAATATAGCTAAGTGAAGTGGTGGATTTTGTTAGGAGGAATAAGGAGGCCAAGTATTCCTTGGATAGTAAGTCTCTAAATGGGGTAAAGGGGTAAAGGGATCGAGGGGGACAGATGCACAAATCATTAAAAGCAGGTTAACAATGCCATGAAAATACAAGCAAAGCACTGGGGTTCATTGCTAGATTAAGAGAGTTGAAAAGCAGCGAAGTTATGTTAAACGTATATAGAACATTGGTTAGACCACACTTGGAGTACAGTTCTGGTCTCCATATTATGAAAAGGATACCGAGACACTGGAGAAGGTGCAAAATAAATTGACAAGAATGACACCAGAACTGGGAGCTTCTAATTATCCAGAATGACTGAACATGCTGGGGCTCTTTTCTCCAGAAAAGAGAAGGCTGAGGGATGATCTAATCGAGATCTGTATAATTATGAAGGGGTTTGATGGGGTAGATGTCGAGAAGATGTTACCATGTGTGGCGAGTTCAAAACTAGGGCTCATAAATATAAGATCGTCACTAATAAATCCAATAAGGAATTCAGGAGCAACCTCTTTACCCAGAGAGTGGTTAGAATGTAGAGCTCGCTTGCACATGGAAAAGTTAAGATGAATAGCAGAGTTCCTTTAATGGGAAGCTAGATAAGAATAGAAGGAAGGAAGGAATAGAAGGATATGATGATAGGGTGAGGTGAAGTAAGTTGGGTGGTGGCTCGTGTGGAGCATAAACGCCGACATGAACCTGTTGGGACGACTGGCCTGATTTCGCTGTAAATACAATGTCATTCTATGATGAATCTGAAAAATCACGGAGCAGCACTCCAAACAATCTTCAGCAAGGGGCTTGGTGTCAGAGGGTCAAACCTCCAACATTCACCCCTACCAATCTGAAGGTCTTGTGTAAAATGAATGTGGGGAGGTCAAACACAGTCCTTGGTGAGAGGTCAGATTTGTACCATGCTAGGCCCTAAATCGGCAGACTGGCTGTTACGTGCCGAACAAGTGCCTTCAGAAACCTATTTAAAACGTCTCTCTCCGTCACTGATTTTAATCCCCCTGGAACCTTAACCCTCTCCCACCTGCTCAGTCTGCGTGTGTCTGTCTGTAATTTGAGTGTTTCAGTGTCCGTCTGAATGTTTGTGTATGTGTGTCTGCATGTGTGTGTTTCTCGGTGTGTGTGTGTGCTGGAATCTGAGTGTATGTGTGTTTGCTTGTATTTGTGTCTTTGTATGTACATATAGACACAAACACCCTTACCTAACAAATCTATCAACTGTTCAAATGGCCCCTAGACTTTTTGAGGTGACAGTCCAAGATTTCCACTGTGCCTTGTGTGCAGAAGTGCTTCCTGACATCACTGTTGAACGGACTATTTACAATGTAACGGTTATGTCCACTTGTTCTGGACTCCCCCACTAGAGGAAATAGTTTATCTGCCAATTTGGCAGGGTAACAGAGGGTGGATGAGGGTTGTTCAGTTGATGCTGTGTAGAGGGACTTTAAAAAGGTGATTGATGAAGTACCACGTAATAGGCTTGTTAGCAAAACTGAAGCCCATTTGATAAAAGGGGCAGTAGCAGCACGGATACAAAATTGTCGAACGGATAGAAAACAGAGTTCTGGTGAATTGTTGTTTTTCGGACTGGAGGGAGGTAGACAGTCGTGTTCCCCAGGAATCAGTACTAGGACAACGACTGTTTTTCATATACATTAATGACTTGGACTTGGCGGTACAGGGCACAATTTTGAAATTTTCAGGTGACTTGAAAGTGTAGAACACAGTGAGGAAGATAGTAATAGAATTCAAGAGGACATCGACAGGCTGGTGAAATGGACGTACACATGGTGGCAACAACAACTACTTGTATTTATATAGCGCCTTTAACACGTTAAAACATCGCAAGGTGCTTCACAGGAGCACATGAATATTAGGTCAGAAAAGAGCTAGGTATTAAGGAGTGTCTTGTAGGAGTAAAGACAGGTGGAGAGATTAAGGGAGGGAATTCCAG
Organism: Squalus acanthias; assembly: GCA_030390025.1. Classification (NCBI taxonomy): domain Eukaryota; kingdom Metazoa; phylum Chordata; class Chondrichthyes; order Squaliformes; family Squalidae; genus Squalus; species Squalus acanthias. Next base: position 152,563 of record JASTWF010000261.1, on the reverse strand, counting down.
AGCCTGGGGCCTGGGCAGCTGAAGGCACGGCCACCAATAGTTGAGAAACTAAAATCGGGGATGATCAAGTGGCCAGAATTAGAGGAGTACAGATATCTCTGAGTGTTGTGGGGCTGGAGGAGATTACACAGATAGGGAGGGACGTGGCCATGGAGCGATACGAAAAAATGAGAATTTTGAAATCGAGGCATTGCTTAACCGGGAGTCGGTGTAGGTCAGCGAGTCATCCCACCCAGCAGGATGACGGTGGAGAGGCATTGGAGGAGGATGGTGTGGTCAACAGTGTCAAAGACTGCAGACAGGTCGAGAAGGACCTCCAGTCTGAAAGACAGCCATTTACCACAACTTGCTGTTTTCTGTTCTTAAGCCAATTCCTTATCCAAGCTGCCACTGACCCACCTATCTGTGAGCCTCAATTTTGTTAACCAACCTTCTATGTGGTACATTGTCCAATTCCTTCCTAAAATCCATGTAGACAACATCCCTTGCATTCCCTTCATCAATCCTCCCTGTTACTTCATCAAAAAACTCAATTAGACTAGTCAAACATGATCTGCCTTTTACAAATCTGTGTTGGCTCTCCTTAATTAGCTTAAATGTCTCCAAGTGCCCGTTAACTTTTTCCTTGATTATTGTTTCTAAAATTTTACCCACCACTGATGTTAAAATGACCGGCCTGTAGTTACTAGGATTGTCCTTGCTCCCTTTCTTGAACAATGGTGTCACATTTGCCACTTTCCAATCCTCGGGCACCTCCCCCGCATCTAGGGAAGATTGGAAAATTATGGCAAACCCTTCCGCTATCTCCTCCCCCAATTCCCTTAACAACCTGGGATGCAAGCCAGGCGACTTATCCACTCTAAGCATACCCAGCCTTTCTTGTATGTCCTGTCTATCAATTTTCATCCCTTCCATTGCTTCTGTCTTTTCCACTTCTGCCGATATTTTGTCAGCATCCACCTCCTTAGTGAACACCAATACAAAGTACTCATTGAGTATTCTAGCCTTGCCCTGCGCCTCTGAGCATATATCACCTTCTTTGTCCCTAATAGGCCCTACCCTGCCTCTTACTACCCGCTTACTGTTTACATGCTGGTAGAAGATTTCTGGGTTCCCTCTTATGTTAACCGCCATTCTGCTCTCATATTCTCTCCTTGCCAATCTTGTTTTCATCTTCTCTTCCCCTCTCAACTTACTGTATTTGGTCTGGTTCTCCATTGAATAATTCAGCTGACATGCATCATACACCCACTTTTTTTGTTTCATCATCTTTTCTCTCTCCCTCGTCATCCAAGGAGCCCTTGCTTTGGTTCCATTACCCTTCCCTCTTGTTGGAATGTACCTAGCCTGTACTTGCAACATCTCCTTAAAGATCACCCATTGTTCTATTACAGTTTTTCCTGTCAGTCTTCGGTTCCATCTTACCCTGGCTAGATCCTTTATCATCCCATTGAAGTTAGCCCTATTCCAGTTCAGAAGTTGCAATCTAGATTGTTCCTTGCTCCTCACCATTGCTAATCTAAATCTTATGATACGATGATCACTCGTACCCAAGTGTTCTCCCACAGACACTTGGTCGACCTGGTCCACCTCATATCCCAGCACCAGATCCAGCAATGCCTCCTTCCTGGTTGTGCCAAGAACATACTGGTCAAGGAAATTCTCCTGAACACAATACAGAAATTCCTCCTCCTCCTTTCCCTTTACCCTAGCATTATCCCAATCGATATTTGGCTAATTAAAGTCCCCCAATATCACCACTCTATAGCTCTTGCATATCTCTGTGATTTCCCTGCAGATTTGCTCCTCTACCTTCCTCTCACTATTTGGAGGCCTATAGAATACCCCCAATAGTGTGATCATACCCTTTTTGCTCTTCAACTCTAACCAAATGTAATCTGTCCTTGTCCACTCAAGGACATCCACCCTTTCCAACACTACAATGTCTTCCTTAATCAACACTTCCACCCCACCACCCTTTTTTCCTTCCCTATCTTTTCTGAACACCTTGTGCCCTTGAATATTAAGTGCCCAGTCCTCACTGCTTTTAAGCCACGTTTCTGTTATTGTAACATCATATTGCCACACAGCTAATTGTGCTTGTAGCTCAGCAACCTTATTCACCACACTTTGTGCGTTTATGAACATGCATTCTAAACCCATTTTTGAATTTTTCATTGTCTGCTCCTATCTAATATGGTAGTACTTCCGCCTCTAGTACTACTTTCTTCTCTAGTACTATCCAACACACTCACTCTTTTATACACCTTATTCCTCTTTTCTACTCCTATATTCTGTTGCCCATTCCCCTGCCAAGCTGGTTTAAACCCTCCCCAAAAGCACGAGCAAACCTCCCGGCGAGAATATTGGTCCCGGCTCTGTTGAGGGGTAACCCGTCGGGCTTGTACAGGTTCCACCTTCCCCAGAAACGGTCCCAATGCCTCAGGAATCTAAAGCCCTCCCTCCTGTACCATCTCTCCAGCCACGCATTCATCTGCTCTATCCTCCTATTCCTGTACTCACTAGCACGTGGCACCGGGAGTAATCTGGAGAGTACTGCCTTTGAGGTCCTACTTTTTAATCTCTCTCCTAGCTCCCTAACCTCTGCCTGCAGGACTACATCCATCTTTCTGCCTACATCGCTGGTACCGATATGGACAACGACCTCTGGCTGTTCACCCTCCCCCCTCAGAGTGTCCTGCAGCCACTCAGTGACATTCTTGACCCTGGCACCAGGGAGGCAACATACCATCCTGGAGTCACGTCTGCGGCCGCAGAAACGCCTGTCTGCTCCCCTAACTATCGAATCCCCTACCACTATTGCTCTTCCACTCTTTTTCCTCCCCCCCCCCCCCCCCGCTCCCGTGCAGCTGAGCCACCCGTGGTGCTGTGGACTTGTCTTTGGCTGCACTCCCCAGAGGAACCATCGCCCGCACCAGTGCTCCGAACAGAATGCTGGTTGGAGAGCGAGATGCACTCCAGGGACTCCGGCACTACCTGCCTGGTCCTCCTTTTCTGTCTGGCGGTCAGCCATTCCCCCTCCCATTCCCTGATCCTGTGTACATTTGAATTGAGGCTTGGACTTGGGGGTTACAGGGCACAATTATGAAATTTGCAGGTGACTCGAAACCTGGGAGTGTAGAAAACAGTGAGGAAGATAGTAATAGACTTCAAAAGGACATGGACAGGCTGGTGGATTGGGCGGACACATGGAAGATGAAATACAACACTGAAAATTACAAGGTGATACAGTTTGGTAAGAAGAATGAGAAGAAACCAGACACCTTAAATGGTACAATTTTAAAGGTTGTGCAAGACCCCAGACCTGGGTGGCAGGACAGGTTAAGGAAGCAGCTGTAGTTAATGAAGCAGATGGGATCCTGGGCTTTATAAATAGAGGCGTCGAGTACAAAAGCCCGGAAGCTATGATAAACCGATATAAAACACGAGTTCGGCCTCGGCTGGAGTATAGTGTCCAATTTTGGGCACCATACTTCAGGAAGGACGAGAAGGCTTTGGAGAGGGAACAGAAGAGATTTACGAGAATGGTTTCAGGGATAAGGGATTAAAGTTACGAGGACATAAACAAAGAAACATAGAAAATAGGAGCAGGAGTAGGCCATTCGGCCCCTCGAGCCTGCTCCGCCATTCGATGAGGTCATGACTGATCATCCAAACTCAGTACCCTGTACCTGTCTTCTCCCCATATCCCTTGATACCTTTAGCCTTAAGACATATATTTATATAAGGCTGGGAACTGAACATCCAGGGGTATTCAACATTCAGAAAGGATAGAATAAAAGGAAAAGGGGGTGGGGTAGCATTGCTGGTTAAAGAGGAGATTAATGCAATAGGTAGGAAGGACATCAGCTTGGAGGATGTGGAATCAATATGGGTTGAGCTGCAGAACACCAAAGGGCAGAAAACGTTAGTGGGAGTTGTGTACAGACCTCCAAACAGCAGTGGTGAGGTGAGGGAGGGAATGAAACAGGAAATCAGAGGTGCGTGCAAAAAAGGCACGGCAGTTATCATGGGTGACTTTAATATGCATATAGATTGGGCTGCTTAAACTGGAAGCAATACGGTGGAGGAGGATTTCCTGGAGTGTTTAAGGGATGGTTTCCTAAACCAATATGTTGAGGAACCAACTCGAGGGGAGGCCATCCTGGACTGGGTGTTGTGTAATGAGGAAGGACTAATCAGCAATCTTGTGGTACGAGGCCCCCTGGGGAAGAGTGACCATAGTATGGTGGAGTTCTACATTAGGATGGAGAAGGATACAGTTAAGTCAGAGACCATGGTCCAGAACTTAAATAAGGGCAACTTTGATGGTATGAGGCGTGAATTGGCGAGGTTAAATTGGCAAGCGATATTTAAGGGGCTATCAGTGGAAGGGCAATGGCAGACATTTAGAGATCGCATGGATGAACTACAACAATTGTACATCCCGGTCTGGCGTAAAAATAAAAAAGGGAAGGTGTCTCAACCATGGGTAACAAGGGAAATCAGGGATAGTATTAAAACCAAGGAAGTTGCATACAAATTGGCCAGAAGTAGCAGCAAACCCGGGGACTTCAAACTTCAAAACTCAGCAAAGGAGGACGAAGGGTTTGATTAGGGCAGGGAAAATAAAATATGAAAGGATGCTTGCAGAGAACATTAAAATGGACTGCAAAAGCTTCTATAAATATGTAAAAAGAAAGAGGTTAGTAAAAACAAACGTAGGTCCCCTGCAGTCGGAAACAGGGCAAGTCGTAATGGGGAACAAGGAAATGGCTGATCAATTGAACAAGTACTTTGGTTCGGTGTTTACTGTGGAGGACACACACAACCTGCCGGAAATAAAAGGGGTCAGAGGATCTGGTAAGAGGGAGGAGCTGAGGGAAATCCTTATTAGTCGGGAAAAGGTATTGGGGAAATTGATGGGACTGAAGTCTGAAAAATCCACGGGGCCTGATGGTCTGCATCCCAGAGTACTTAAGGAGTTGGCCTTGGAAATAGTGGATGCATTGACGATCATTTTCCAACATTCCTTAGACTCTGGATCAGTTCCGATGGAGTGGAGGGTGGCCAATGTAAACCCTCTTTTTAAAAAAGAAGGGAGGGAGAAAGCAGGGAATTATAGACCGGTCAGCCTGACATCGGTCGTGGGTAAAATGATGGAAGCAATTATTAAAGATGTCATAACAGACCATTTGGAAAGTGGCGACATGATAGGTCCAAGTCAGCATGGATTTGTGAAAGGGAAATCATGCTTGACAAATCTTCTGGAATTTTTTGAGGATGTTTCCAATAGGGTGGACATTGGGGAACCAGTATATGTGGTGTATTTGGACTTTCAGAAGGCCTTCGACAAGGTCCCACACAAGAGATTGGTGAGCAAAGTTAAAGCACATGGGATTGGGGGTAATGTGTTGACGTGGATTGAGAACTGGTTGGCACACAGGAAACTAAGAGTAGGAGTAAATGGGTACTTTTCAGAATGGCAGGCAGTGACCAGCGGGGTACCACAGGGTTCGGTGCTGGGACCCCAGCTGTTTACATTATATATTAATGATTTGGACGAAGGGATTAAATGTAATATCTCCAAATTTGCGGATGACACTAAATTGGGAGGCAGTGTGAACAATGAGGAGGATGCTAGGAGGCTACAGAGTGACTTGGACAGGTTGGGTGAATGGGCAAATGTATGGCAGATGAAGTACAATGTGGATAAATGTGAGGTTATCCACTTTGGTGGTAAAAATAGAGAGGCGGACTATTACCTGAATGGTGGCAGATTAGGGAAAGGGGAGGTGCAACGAGACCTGGGCGTCATGGTACATCAGTCACTGAAGGTGGGAATGCAAGTGCAGCAGGCAGTCAAGAAAGCAAACGGAATGATGGCCTTCATAGCAAGGGGATTTGAGTACAGGAGTAGGGAGGTGATGCTGCAGTTGTACAGGGCCTTGGTGAGGCCACACCTGGAGTATTGTGCGCAGTTTTGGTCTCCTAACCTAAGGAAGGACATTCTTGCTATTGAGGGAGTGCAGCGAAGGTTCACTAGATTGATTCCTGGGATGGCCGGACTGACATATCAAGAAAGATTGGGTCAACTGAACTTGTATCCTCTGGAGTTCAGAAGAATGAGGGGGGATCTTATAGAGACATTTAAAATCCTGACTGGTTTAGACAAATTAGATGCGGGCAGAATGTTCCCAATGTTAGGGAAAACTAGAACCAGGGGTCACAGTCTAAGGATTAAGGGGAAGCCATTTAAGACTGAGCTGAGGAGGAACTTCTTCACCCAGAGAGTGGTGAATCTATGGAATTCTCTTCCACAGAAGGTTGTTGAGGCCAGTTCGCTAAATATATTCAAAAGGGAGTTAGATATAACACTCACAACTAGGGGGATCAAGGGGTATGGCGAGAAAGCAGGAATGGGGTACTGAGGTAGCATGTTCAGCCATGAACGCATTGAATGGCGGTGCAGGCTCGAAGGACCGAATGGTCTACTCCTGTACCTATTTTCTATGTATCTATGTATCTATGTTATCTCCCTCTTGAATATATTTAATGAATTTGCCTGTACTTCCTTCTGTGGTAGAGAATTCCACAGGTTCTCCGCTCTCTGGGTGACGAAATTCCTCCTCATCTCAGTCCGAAATGGCTTACCCCTTATCTTTAGACTGTTACCTCTTGTTCTGGACTCACCCGCCTTCGGGAACATCCTTCCTGCATCCAGTCTGTCTAGCCCTGTTAGAATGTTATAAGTTTCAATGAGATCTCCTCTCATTCTTCTAAACTCCAGCGAGTATAAGCCCAAACGATCTAATCTCTCCTCATTCGTCATTCCTGCCATAGACTGCAGAAGCTGGGATTGTTCTCCTTAGAGCAGAGAAGGCTAAGAGGAGATTTGATTTGAGGTGTTTAAAATCATGAAGGGTTTAGATAGAGTAAATAACAACAACTGGTATTTATATAGCGTCTTTAACCTAGTAAAACGTCCCAGGGTGCATCACAGGAGCGTTATCAGATAAAATTTGACACCGAGCCACAAGCGATTATGACATGACTAAAAGCTTAGTCAAAGAGGTAGGTTTTCAGGAGCATCTTAAAGCAGGAAAGCGAGGTGGAGAGGTTTAGGGAGGGAATCTCAGAGCTCAAGGCCTTGGTAGCTGAAGGACGGCCACCAATGGTGGAGCGATTAAAGTCGGGGTGCTCAAGAGGCCAGAATTAGAGGAGCGCAGATATCTCGGAGCTTAATAAAGAGAAACTGTTTCCAGTCGCTGAAGTGTTGGTGACCAGAGGGCAGAGATTTAAGGTGATTGGCAAAAGAACCAGAGGCGACGTGAGGAACAATTTTTTTACGCAACAACTTGTTAGGATATGGAATTTACTGCCGGATAGGATGCTGGATACAGATTCAATAGTAGCCTTCAAGAGAGAATTGTATGAATACTTGGAGAAAAAAAATTGTCGGGATATGGGGAAAGACATGGGGAGTGAGACGAACTGGATTGCTCTTCGAAAGAGCTTGCACAGAATTGATGTACCAAATGGCCTCATTGTGATTCTGTGCTCTTAAACACCTCAATTATATCACCAGTTAATCCTTTATATGTAAAGGAATACTTATCTATTCTCTGCAACCTGTCCTCATAATTGAGCCCTTTTAGTTCCGGGGTCATTCTGGTGAATGTGCTGCACCCACTCCAAGGCCAGTATATCCTTCCTGAGATGCGGTGCCCAGAACTGAGTGCAGTTCTCCAGGTGGGTTCTAACCAGAGCTCTGTACAGGTGAAGCATCACTTCATCCCCTTTGTATTCCAGCCCCCTCCAGATAAAGGCCAACATTGCATTAGCATTTTAAATTAGATTTTATACCTTTCCACTAGCTTTTATTGATTTCTGTTGTTGGACACCTGAATCTCACTGCCCATCTACAGTTCCTAACTTCTCACCATTTAAAGACATGTGTATATGTCTGTGAGTGTGTGCCTGTCTGTCAGTTGATCTTTGTGGCTGTTTGTACGTCTGTGTGCATTTATGTGTCTGTGTGTCTCTGCGTTTTTGTATGTGTCTGTTTAATGTCTGTGTGTGTGTATCTGTGTTTTCCCCTCCCCTTGTTCCGTTCCTTTCTGAATACTGTTCAGTACCAATGTGTCTGGGCCATTCATCTCCCCAGAAAGTGTTGCATTTTCTGTTTAAATTGATGTATTCTGATTAATTTGATTCCTGTATTTAACAGCAGCAAACAACTCCTGTAAACCCTCAGCAACTGAATCTCTATTTGCAATAGTTCACCAGTCCCGGCGACTGCTCCAACACGCCCGAGATATCTGTCTGTCCCACTGTCCTTCCCCGGAGGGTTTGGATGTTGCAGACCGACAGTGAAAGATCCAGTGACGGATTCCCACCAACCCGAGCTCTCCACGTTCTCATTGAATTAAACCTTCGTTCACGGGAAGCAGGCTCTGTTTGATTGTTTAGGTCCCGTAATCCCTGACCCTGTGTTGCTGCTGTCAGAATAATGGGCTGTATTCAGAAATAAAACTTACTGCATTGACCACCGCTTCACATCCGTGTCTTGTTTCTCTTTAGGATCAGAGTGTCCGAGGGCAAGGTGTTCGGGGGTGCAATGAGGCTGGGAGAAGATTTGAGAATCGCATAAAATGGGCAGAGGAAACCGCTGCAGGGCATCTCCGCAAGTTCCTAATAACACATTCAGTAAGGTACTGAGATAAGACAGGTGTCCCAGAGAGTCAGCACTCTGACCGTTCAGTGTTCAAGATATCTCATTTGAATGGGTTTCTTCAGGTAGATTGGAAATAGACGTCCATTGCATCAGAAATATGGAGATTTGGCTTTTAGCAACGATTTTGACAATGACCCACATGGCAGACCGTTCAGAAAAGTAAAAGTCCATGGGATCCAAGGGAAAGTGGTCAGTTAGATCCAAAACTGGCTCTGACAGGAAAGAGAGGGTAATGGTCGACGGGAGTTTTTGTGACTGGAAGGCTGTTTCCAGTGGGGTTCCCCAGGGCTCAGTAATAGGTCCCTTGCTTTTTGTGGTTTATATCAATGATCTCGACTTCAATGTAGGGGGCATGATTAAGAAGTTTGCAGATGATACAAAAATTGGCCGTGTGGTTGATGGTGAGGAAGAAAGCTGTAAACTGCAGGAAGATATCAATGGACTGGTCAGGTGGGCAGAAAAGTGGCAAATGGATTTCAGTCTGGAGAAGTGTGAGGTAATGCATTTGGGGAAGGCTAACAAGGCAAGGGAATACACAGTGAATGGTAGGACACTGAAGTGTACAGGAACAGAGGGACCTAGGAGTCCATGTTCACAGATCACTGAAGGAAGCAGGAAAGGTAGATAAGGTGGTTCAGAAGGCATACGGGATACTTTCCTTTATTAGCCGAGGCATAGAATATAAGAGCAGCGAGGTTATGCTTGAACTGTATAAAACACTACTTAGGCCACAGCTAGAATACTGCGTGCAGTTCTGGTCACCACATTACAGGAAGGATGTGTTTGAACTGGAGAGGGTACAGAGCAGATTTACGAGGATGTTTTCAGGACTGGAGAATTTCAGCTATGAGGAAAGATTGGATAAGCTGAGGGGAGACTAGATTGAGGTGTACAAAATTATGAGGTGCCTAGATAAAGTGGATAGGAAGTACCTATATCCTCTAGCAGAAGGGTCGATAACCAGGGGAATAGGTTTAAAGTAATTGGTAGAAGGGTTAGAGGGGAGTTGAGAACTTTTTTCACCCAGAGAGTGTTGGAGGTCTGGAATTCACTGCCTGAAAGGGTGGTTGAGGCAGAAATCATCAACACATTTAAAAAGTACTTGAAGTGCTGAAACCTACAAGGCCTCGGACCAAGAGCTGGAAAGTGGGATTAGGCTGGATGGCTCTTTTTTGGCCAGCGTGGACACAATGGGCCGAATGGCCTCCTTCTGTGCTGTTAACATCTATGATTCCATGATTTTAATACTGAGAGGTTGTAATGGGTTAAATGTCCTGTTTCTGTACCTGCCTCATTCTGTCAGCTGAGCTCATGTGTTAAGACCTGGAGTTCAGCCCAAACACACAACCTCGTCTTCTGAAAGATAGAGACTGCCAACTTGGTCCAGCTGCCAACTGATCAACGCCACCCAGAAAGGAAACTACTTTTCCCAGGATATCTTCAGAGAGCAGAGCCACACCCCGTGCGTGTGATTATAAATGCAGCAAACTCTTGAGTCCAGATTCAGAACATTTCCACTCAAGTCGCCTGAACCTGACTCTGGAAAAACTGCGCAGATGATGAAAGCTCTGCTCTTGATTCTTGGAGTCCTGGTGCTGACTCAGCCCAGCCTTGCTTTTTTGGATTTTAGCGGTAACTTTCTCCGATCTCTCCACAGCCAGTGTTCAGACAGTTTTATTTCTTAAAACAACTATTGTATTCTCTGTTTGAACATCATGGTTTGATTGGTTGAGTAAAGGTGATTGTGAGATTGTAAGAAAGTCTGAAGAATTTAATCTGAACAAGTTCCACGGGTTAATCCCCTGATTGTTCAGCGGTTACCTCAGAGGGTGTTTGCTTATCCAAACAGACCAGCAGTAAAAACACGAATTACTGGCCTGTGCCGAGTGGGTGGATTTCAGCTGGAGCATTGACCCTGTTGGGAGACTCTGTAACTGGCCTCAGTACTACAGAGGGGAAACTCCCAGTTGCTGCTCCCCGTCACACCAACCCGCTGCAAACTGTGAGAGTGCGGTTTCTGTGTGAGGACAGGAGCGGGAGCTCCTTCAGTCCCTTTCCCTCACGCTCACTGTCCAGTCTCACAGATGAAGAGCGGTGAATTGTCAGTGATACTGGAGGTGTGTGTGGAACCGGTCCCCAGACATGAGTCAGCTTTACATAACATGAGGGCAGTGGATGGGATCGAAAGGGTTTCAAAACAGATTTATTCAGTTGGAATACTTCTGCAGCCTTCATAGAGATCGGGTTGTGAGAACAAGGACTAAATAGAGGAGGCAAGTGGAGAAATGATCAATTGTCAGTCGCTGGGTATCTGTTTGGCTCAGGTGGGAGTTGAGTGAACAAGTTGTAGGTTGATGCCCCGGTCCAGTACATATAGCCCAGCACTGGGGGAGTGCTGCACTGTTGGACGTGCCATGTTGTGGATGAAACGTTAAACGGAGACCCTGTCTCCCTGCCCAAGGAGCAGGAACCATCTGGAGGCATTATTTGAAGAGCTGGTACTTCGCCCGGTGTCTTGGACCAACATCACTCTCTCATCAAACACGAGCAGTGACTCCCCATCCTGTTGAATCTTATTTGCTGTTTGTGGGACTTTGCTGTGAGTAAATTGGCTGCCGCGTTTCCTACAAAACAGTGTCGGCACTTCAAAAACAATCCATGGTCTGTGAAACTCTTTGGGCCCTTCTAGTGCCGGGAATAGTTCTATATCAATGTCTGATCTTTCCTCTCAGGTCTCGGATAGCGGGGGTGGTGGGCTCCATTGTGAGGAAAGCTATTTGGACTTCCCTTCAGGAAAAGATTGGGGGAGCGGGAGCGGTGTGGGCTTTCATTAAGTATGAAAGAGTTAAGGTTCATGTGTGGTCCAGAGGCAGTCCCAGTAACACTGACAGACTCAGCTTCATGTTTTCTCATTGTTCTCCCTCCCTCTGTGTACAGAACCATCAATCAATTCATTCTTAATTTGGCATTTTAGCAGACTGGGACGGATATGACGAACAATTTACATGTCGTGTGGGCAAATGTTAGAGCGACGAGTATATAGTCAGATATCGACGCTGCTACTTTAGGAGGATTTTTTGCAGACCGCAACACTGGAGGTTCCGAGCTCACTGAATGAAACCTTCGTTCACAGGAAACAGGCTCTGTTTCATTGTTCAGGTCCTGTAACCCCTGACCCTGTGTTACTGCTGTCAGAATAATGGGCTGCACTCAGAAATAAAACTTACTGCATTGATCACAGCTTCACATCCGTGTCTTGTTTCTCTTTATGATCAGTGTGTCCGAGGGCAAGGTGTTCGGGGGTGGAATGAGTCTGGGAGAAGAGGTGGGAATTGCAGGAAATGGGAAGAGGAAACCGGTGCAGGGATTCTCTGCAAGTGCCTAATAACGCATTCAGAAAGTTACTGAGATAATGCAGGTGTCCCAGAGTGTCAGCACTTTGACCGTTCGGGGTTCAGGATATCTCACTTTAACGGGTTTCTTCAGGCAAATTGGAAGCAGACATAGTTTGCATCAGACCCACAGACCATTTGATTGGCCAGTGTAGAGGGAGCCTTACCCTGTATCGAAGCCATGCAATATCTACCCCTGGGAATCTTTGATGGGACAGTGCAGAGGGAAATTTACACTGTATCTAACCAGTGCTATATCTACCCCTGGGAGTCTTTGATAGGAGAGTGCAGAGCAAGCTTTACACTGTATCTAACCCGTGCTATATCTACCCCTGGGAGTCTTTGATGGGAGAGTGCAGAGGGAACTTTACACTGTATCTAATCCGTGCTATATCTACCCCTGGGAGTCTTTGATGGGACAGTGTAGAGCAGGGTAGGGCAATTACTTGGGCTGGAGGGCTGGTTAACAAGTTTTGTTGAGCTGTTGAGGGCCACACACTAATGTCCCCCGAAGGTGGGCGGCCGCGGACCAATGGCGAGGTCACGTGCAGGCCGCTCAGCAGCTCCTGCCGCTGGAAGAGATACATCAAATTTAAAGGGACCGCGCACAAAAAAATAATTAGAGGGAACATTGCTGCACAAATAAAATAAATTGTGTTCACCACAGTTGCCATTAAAATTCGTTCTGGGATTTATTGTATAAAGAACCCTTCATGTCGTTTTCACACTGACTAAAATTGACAAATCTTATTAACAGGCTAACCAACATGATGCAGCTTAACGAGTCACTTTGAAAAGTGCTCGGCCTGTTTATTCCAAATAGTCTCAATTAATTCTTATCGTTGAAAATGAGATATCGACTCTGATTCCACTGTCAATTATAACCATGGTATAAGGCACAAGCAAGGATAAAATCATTGATACAACCTTTAAAAAATTATACATGAAAGTGCTACTTTGATGCTTTTGAAAACTCACTGAGAAATAATTAGGCGATTCTGAAAATGATTTAATCCGCAAATTGCGCCCCAGATCAGCCATCAAATTGGGCTTGTTCATTGTCAACGTGCGATCACTCCTGAGAAAAGCTTTGTGAACTTTCACTTGAGAATGGCCACAAGTAATGCACCATTATAATGCACATTTAATCCCCGAGTGCTATTTATTACTGGGACTGGCCAACGACATAAATCTCTACAACCCTCTTCAAGTCATGACAATAAACTTAAATTGTTCATGGCCTGGGGAAAAAGGGCTTCAATTAAAAATGGTGAGTGCAATGTCCAATATACCAGGGTCTGTTTAGTTATGCCTCCATTATGCTAATAAAGTGGGATAATATTAAAACGGGTGAGTAATTGTGCAAGAATAAATAACCCCACTAATAGTCATTGGTGAGAGCAAAGAGAGCAGCCATGACTCGACTCTAAAATGGACCCGGCATATTGGGGAGGAATGTCCGCCATTTTGGCAGAATCGCGGAATGAACGTGTGGGACAGAGTTGCGTCCCCGGGGTGTGTGTGGGACAGCAATGCTTCCCCCGGGGTACGTGTGGGACAGAGAGCCATCCCCCGGGGTATGTGTTGTAGGACTGAGCGCATCCCCAGGGGTCTGTGTGGGAATGGGCCCCAAGTGTCTCTCTCTCTGTCTCTGTCTCTCTCTCTCATAGAAAAATGGGAGCTGGAGTAGGCCATTCTGCCCTTTGAGCCTCCTCCACCGTCATTATGAACATGGCTGATCCTCTATCTCAATACCATAGTCCCGCTCTCTCCCCATACCCCTTGATGCCTTTTGCGTCTAGAAATCTATCTATCTCCTTCATTAATGTATTGAGTGACTTGGCCTCCACAGCCTTCTGTGATAGAGAATTCCATTGGTTAAACACCCTCTGATTGAAGAAATTTCTCCTCATCTCAGTCCTAAGTGTCCTACCCCGTATCCTGAGACTGTGACCCCTCGTTCTATTCACCCCAGCCAGGGGAAACATCCTCCCTGCATCCAGTCTGTCTAGCCCTGTCAGAATTTTATACATTTCAATGACATCCCCTCTGATTCTTCTAAACTCTCGTGAATACAGGCCTAGTCGACTAAATCTCTCCTCATACGACAGTCCTGCCATCCCAGGAATCAGTGAAACTTCGCTGCACTCCCTCGAAGGCAAGTATATCCTTTCTTAGGTAAGGAGACCAAAACTGCACACAGTACTCCAGGCCTGATCTCACCAAGGCCCTGTATAACTGTAGTAGGACATCCTTGCTGCTTTACTCAAATCTTCTTGGATTGAAGGCCAACATACCATTTGCCTTCCTAACTGCTTGCTGTACCTGCAAGTTTGCTTTCAATGACTGGTGTACATGGAAAGCCAGTTCCCTTTTTACATCAACATTTCCCAATCTATCACCATTTAAATAATACTCTGCTTTCTGTTTTTTCTACCGCAGTGGATAACTTCACATTTATCCAAGTGATACTGCATCTGCCATGTATTTGCCCACTCACTCAACTTGTCTAATTCGCCTTGAAGCCTCTCTGCATCCTCCTCACAACTCACAATCCCACCTAGTTTCGTGTCGTCAGCAAACTTGGAAATATTACACTTGGTTCCCTCATTCACATCATTGATATATATTGTGAATAGCAGGGGCCCAAGCAGTGATCCCTGCGGTACCCCACTAGTCACCGCCTGCCACCCCGAAAAAGACCCATTTATTCCAACTCTCCGTTTCCTGTCTATTAACCAATTTTCAATCCATTTCAGTATATTACCCCCATCCCATGTGCTTTAATTTTGCACACTAACCTCTTATGTGGCACTTTATCAAAGGCCATCTGTAAATCAAATACACCACATCCACTGGTTCTCCCTCATCTATTCTATCAGTTACATCCTCAAAAATCTCCAGTAGGTTTGTCAAACACGATTTCCCTTTCATAAATCCATGTTGACTTTGTCTAACCCCGTGATATTTTCTAAGTGTCCTGTTATCACATCCTCTATAATAGACTCTAGCATTTTCCCTACTACTGATGTTAGTCTGTAGTCCGCTGTTTTCTCTAACTCTCCTTTTTTACATAGTGGGGTTACATTTTCTACCCTCCAATCTGCAGGAACTGTTCCATAATCTATAGAAATTTGGAAAATGACAACCAATGCATCCACTATTTCCATGGCTACCTTGTTTACTACTCTGGGATGCAGATTATCAGGCCCTGGGGATTTATCGGCTTTCAGTCCCATTTATTTGTCCAGCACTATTTTTTTACGAATCCTAATTTTCTTTAATTCCTCCATCTCACTAGACCATTCATCCTTATCATGTCTGGGAAGTTATTTGTGTCCTCTTCCGTGAAGACAGAACCAGAGTATTTGTTTAATTGCTCAGCCATGCCCTTGTTTCCCATTATAAATTCTCTCGTTTCTGACTGTAAGGGACCTACATTTGTCTTCACTAATCTTTTTTCTTTTTACATACTTGCAGAAGCTTTTACAGTCCGCTTGTATGTTCCTTTCAAGTTTACTCTCATACTCTATTTTTCCCCTCTTAATCAATCTCTTGGTTCTTTTTTGCTGATCACGGCACTTCTCCCAATCCTCAGGCTTGCTACTTTTCTCTGGCAACTTTATATGACTCCTCTTTGGATCTAATACTATCCTTATTTTCTTTTGTTAGCCATGGTTGGGCTGCTTTTCCTTTTGTGTTCTTGCACCAGACAGGAATGTATAACTGTTGCAATGCATGCATTTGTTCCCTAAATGTTAGCCATTGCCTATCCACCATCATGCCTTTTAATGAAGCTCCCCAATCTATCATAACCAACTTACTCCTCATACCTTCGTAGTTTTCTTTGTTTAGATTTAGGACTCGAGTTTCGGACTGGAATTCATCATTTTCCATCTTAATGAAAAATTATATCAGATTATATTCTCTCTTCCCTAAAGGACCCCGCACAACAAGATTATTAATTAACAATGATTTGGAATTCTACACTGTCCCATTAAACACTCCCAGGGCAGTTACAGGCCATGTTAGCTGCAGATTAAAGCTCCCTCTACACTCTGCCATCAAACACTTCCAAAGCAGCTGCTGCACGGGTTAGATAGAAAGTAAAGCTACACCATCCCATCAAACACTCCAAGGGCAGGTACACCTAGGGTTAGATGCAGAGTAAGTCTCCCTCTACACTGATTCCATCAAATCCTCCTAGGGCAAGTACAGCACGGGATAGATACAGAGTGAAGTTACCTCCACATTCTCCAATCAAATACTCACAGGACAGGTTTAGCCTCAGACTTTTGCCACGGAGAGAGATGGAGTCGGTGGACACATAGCATGTACAGTACCAGCTGAGAGTGAATCGTTCCCTGTTTCTCAATGTTTATTGTACATGTACAGGAGCTGACACTGAGACACACACACTGTACAGTACCAGATGGGAGTGCATCATTCCCTTTTACCCGGTGTGCGCGGTACATGTACAGGAGCTGACACAGAAACACACAGAGGCCGTACAGTACCAGACAAGATTGAATAGTTCCCTTTTCGAAAATCACGACCAGTGCAGGTACGGAACGGTTCCATACAGATTAATTCCCATGCACTGCCCCGTCAAACACTCCCAGGGCAAGTACAGCAAGGATTAGATACAGATTAATTTCCATTAACTGCCCCATCAAACATTTCCACAGCAGGTGCAGCCCATGTTAGAAATAGATTAAAAATCCTTCTACACTGTCCCAGCAAACACTTCCACGGCAAGCACAGCACTGGTTAGATGCAAAATAAAGCTTAGGCTGTGGAGTAGCATAGAGGGAGCTTTACTGTGTATCTAATGAGTGCTGTACCTGCTCTGAGAATTTCTGATGGGCACTGTAGAGGGAGTGTTACTCTGTATCTATTCAGTGCTGTACCTATGCTGGCTGAGTTTAATCGGACGATGTAGAGGGCGCTTTACTCTGTATCTAATTGGTTCTGTACCTTCCCTGGGAGTGTGAGATGGGACAGTGTAGAGGGAGCTTTACTCTATATCTAACCCGTGCTGTACCTGCCCTGGGAATGTTTGACGGGACAGTGTAGAGGGAGCTTTACTCTGTATCGAACCTGTGCTGTACCTTCCCTAGCAGTGTGTGATGGGACAGTTTAGAGGGAGCTTTATTCTCTATCTAACCCGTGCTTTATCTAACCCGTGCTGTATCTGCCCTTGGAATGTTTGAGTGGACAGTGTCGAGAGGGGTTTACTCTGTATCTAACCTGTGCTGTACCAGACTGGGATTGTTTGATGTGGCACCGTTGTGGGAAGTTTCCTTTGTTTCGAACACACTCTGTACTTACCATGCGTCTGTTTGCTGGGATAGTTTATTGGGAGCTTTATTCTGTATCTAACCCGTGCTGTACCTGCCTTGGTATGGCCTCTGCTGTCGATCTCAGATCTCCCATTCATTGCAATGAAGAGCGAATATTTCCCATCTGTCGACAAGTGAGAGAACACTGAGAGGGTGACGGGATTGGTGGCGGGGTTGAATGAACACATGCGAGAGATCAGTGTGAAACATAAATGGATGTTGTTTCCAGAAATATCAAAGTATGAGAAAATACAGTTCCACATATGCTCTGTCATAACTTTCCTTGTGCACAGTGTGTGTCTCTCCCAGTGTGGAGACGGACTCTGTAACAAGTGTCCCTGTGTACAGTCTGTGTCTCTCCCATTGTGGAGTCGGACTCTGTAATAAGTGTCCCTGTGTACAGTCTGTGTCTCTCCCAGTGTGGAGTCAGACTCTGTAACAAGTGTCCCTGTTTACAGGGTGTGTCTCTCACAGTGAGGAGTCAGACTCTGTAACAAGTGTCCCTGTGTACAGTCTGAGTCTCTCCCATTGTGGAGTCAGACTCTGTAACAAGTGTCCCTGTTTACAGTGTGTGTCTCTCCCAGTGTGGAGTCAGACTCTGTAAAAAGTGTCCCTGTGTACAGTCTGAGTCTCTCCCATTGTGGAGTCAGACTCTGTAACAAGTGTCCCTGTGTACAGTCTATGTCTCTCCCAGTGAGGAGTCAGACTCTGTAACAAGTGTCACTGTGTACAGTGTGTGTCTCTCCCAGTGTGGAGTCAGACTCTGTAACAAGTGTCCCTGTGTACAGTCTATGTCTCTCCCAGTGAGGAGTCAGACTCTGTAACAAGTGTCTCTGTGTACAGTCTGTGTCTCTCCCAGTGTAGAGTCTGTTTCTGTAACAAGTGTCCCAGTGTACAGTGTGTGTCTCTCCCAGTGTGGAGTCGGACTCTGTAACAAGTGTCCCTGTGTACAGTGTGTGTCTCTCCCAGTGTGGAGTCAGACACTGTAACAAGTGTCCCTGTGTACAGTGTGTGTCTCTCCCAGTGTGGAGTCAGACTCTGTAACAAGTGTCCCTGTGTACAGTGTGTGTCTCTCCCAGTGTGGAGTCAGACTCTGTAACAAGTGTCCCTCTGCACAGTGTGCCTCTCCCAGTGAGGAGTCAGACTCTGTAACAAGTGTCCCTGTGTACAGTGTTTGTCACTTCCAGTGAGGAG
The DNA here is from genome assembly GCA_030390025.1 of Squalus acanthias. Lineage (NCBI taxonomy): Eukaryota > Metazoa > Chordata > Chondrichthyes > Squaliformes > Squalidae > Squalus > Squalus acanthias. The sequence goes on along the minus strand of JASTWF010000261.1, from coordinate 133,898 downwards.
TCAGTCTCTGTAACAAATGTCCCTGTGTACAGTGTGTGTCTCTCCCAGTGAAGAGTCAGACTCTGTAACAAGTGTCCCTGTGTACAGTGTTTGTCACTTCCAGTGAAGAGTCAGTCTCTGTAACAAATGTCCCTGTGTACAGTGTGTGTCTCTCCCAGTGAAGAGTCAGACTCTGTAACAAGTGTCCCTGTGTACAGTCTGTCTCTCTCCCAGTGTGGAGTCGGACTCTGTAACAAGTGTCCCTGTGTACAATGTGTGTCTCTGCTGGTGTGGAATCGCACTCTATAACAAGTGTTCCTGTGTTCAGTGTGTGTCTCTGCCGGTGTGGAGTCGGACTCTGTAGCAAGTGTCCCTGTGTAAACTGGCCGTCGCGCATAACACTGAGTATGTACGCCACTCCTATTCATGAAATGGGCCCGAGCCCATTCACTTTAAATGTCCACCGTGCATATCACTGAAAATGGCAGCAACGGATATCACATAAAATGGCTGCCACGAGTAGATGTCTCTGAAAATGGCCGCCACAGATAGATATCACTGAAAATGGCTGCCACAGACAGACACAAAATAAACTGGCCGCCACAGATAGATATCACTTATAATGGCCAGTCAGATGGATTACTCTTAAAATGGCTGCCGTGGATAGATATCTTTTAAAATGGCCACCACAAGTAGTTATCACTTAAAATCACACCGTGTATATAATCGTGAAATTTGATCGCACTTCCCGAAAACAGAAACAATATTCTGAAATTAAAACAAGCCTTTACACAGGTTCACGTTGATGACTTTAATGTGCACTCGCGGCGTGGGTGCCTCCGTGTCCCCTACCACAGGGTAAAATGTTTGTGTCACATTGCAAGGCCAGGGCTACTTTAACCCAAGGATCTCCCAGTGTCCCTCCCAGTGTTGGTTCGGACTCTGTAATAAGTGCCTCTCTGTACAGTGTGTGTCTCTCCCAGTGTCAAGTCGGACTGTGTAACAAGTGTCCCTGTGTACAGTGTGTGTCTCTCCCTGTGTCGAATCGGACTCTGTATCAAGTGTCCCTGTGTACACTGTGTGTCTCTCCCAGTGTCGAGTCGGACTCTGTAACAAGTGTCCATGGGTACAGTGTGTGTCTCTCCCAGTGTCAAGTCGGACTTTGTAACAAGTGTCCCTTTGTAAACTGGCCACCGCGCATAACACTTAAAATGATCGCCGAGCATATTACTTAAAATGGCCCGAAGCAGTGCCACTTAAAATGGCCTCCACGCATATTACAGAAGACTGCCGCTACGAATATCGCATAAAATCGCTGCCACGAATAGTTGTCGCTTAAAATGCCCGCCACGGATAGATATAATTTAAAATGGGCACCGTGCATATCTCTTAACCGTCAAATACATCACACTGCCTGGAAACAGAAGCATTAGTCTGGAATTATAGCAAGCTTTCCACAGGTTCACGTTACTAACTATAATTTCCACTCAGGATGGGGGCCCTCTCTGTCCCGTTCCGCGAGTTAATGTGTTTGTGTCACTTTGCAATGCCAGGATTACTTTAACCCAAGGCTTTAAACTTCTTTAAAACTCAAGGGCCGCAATCCAACAGGAACAAATTAAAACGAGGCACCAGAAACCCAGGGTTCCCGAGAGGAAATTAAATCCCGGGGTAATAAACAGACACAAACTCACGTGTGCCCATTGGGTGCAGCCTCAGGGTGAAGGCCTCAGTTTGTCCACTGTGGAGGAAGCTAACACAGGGAGTAGTTGAGGAGAATAAAAGAGATGCATTCAAGGGAGAGCTAGATAAGCATATGAGGGAGGAGGGTTCAGAGGGTTATGCTGAAAGAGTTAGATGAGGAAGGATGGGAGGAGATTGGAGTGGAGCATAAACGCTGGTATGGACTGCTTGGGCCAAATGGCCTGTTTCTGTGTCGTTTATGCTATGTAATTCTATTTAATTCTGTGTAATTTTAGTAAATCTCCTCTGCACCCTCTCCAAGGCCTTCACATCCTTCCTTGAAGTGTGGTGCCCCGAACTGAACACAGTGCTCCAGCTGGGGCCTAACCAGTGTTTCATAAAGGCCCTATTTGTCACAGAATGCCACACCGCCACAAATCAAGGTGGAGTGCTGCATTGTAGTTCGTTTGGCGTTTTGTGCGTTACAAGGAGTGACTACTTCATCCTTTGTCAAACTGTTTTTCTCCCACTCAGAATTGCAATGCCCTGTCGTCACCTCGCAGCGTAAAGATGGGTTGTTGGAGTCGGAGCAGAAATCTGGGAATAAAAACAGGTTAAAAATAAAATGGCCAAGAAGCAAGAAAAAAAATATAACAAAAACCACATGAACAGTTCAGCAAAATGTAGAACTTAACTTAAACAGGAAATAGCTGGGAGAATTCTGATCTCCACCCCAAATTCCTGATAGCACCTCGACAGCCTTACCCACAAAAAATCGATCGATTTCGGTCTTGAAAGCATCCACTGCCTTTTTGGGTGAAGCGAGTTCCAGATTTCCCCTTGCACGAAGCACTGCGACACGTAAAGTCTACCTCGCTAACAATACGATCAGTTTAGGGAAGAAGCTGTAACTGATGGGGGCAACATTTAGCCCATTACCCAACTGCAGTGCAACTGGAAGCCGCTGGACACACTGACCCACACGACTGATTCTGATACGGTGGCCGCTGGGCTAACGGGCGAGCTGGACTTGTCGTGCTTCTGCATAGTTCTTGGAAAACATCTCTTGCAGATAAGGATTTATGGGGTTGGGGGCAATATATTAGTTTGGATAGAGGATAGGTTAATGGACAGAAAACAGGGATATTTACTCTGTATCTAAGCCGTGCTATACCTGCCCCGGCAGAGGCAGGGAGACAGAGAGAAAAAGAGACAAAGAGAGTTGGCATAAACGGGTCATTTTCCAGTCGGCAGGCTATAACTAATGGGGTGCCGCAAGAATCCGTGCTTGGGCCTCAGCTATTTACAATCTATATCAATGTCTTAGTTGAAGGACTCGAGTGCAATGTAACATAGAAAACGTAGAAGATAGGTGCAGGAGTAGGCCATTCGGCCCGTCGAGCCTGCTCCGCATTCAATGAGATCATGGCTGATCATCCAAATTCAGTACCCTGTCCCTGCTTTCTCCCCATATCCCTTGATCGCTTTATCCTTAAGAACTATATCTAACTCCTTCTTGAATATATTTAACTAAGTTTGCTGATGATGCAAAGCTAGGTGGAACAGTAAGCTGTGAGGAGAACACAAAGTGGCTGCACATTGATATAGAAAGGTTAAGTGAGTGGGCAATAAGGTGGCAGATGGAGTATAATGTGGAGAAATGTGAGGTTATTCACTTTGGTAGGAAGGATAGAAAAAAATAATATTTTTAAACGGTGAGAAACTATTAAATGTTGGTGTTCAGAGAGATTTATGTGTCCTCGTACAGGAAACACCGAAATTTAGCATGCAGGTACAAAAAGCAATTAGGAAGGCAATGGCATGTTGGCCTTTATTGCAAGGGGTTGGATTACAAGAGTAAGGACGTCTTACTTCAATTGTACAGGGATTTGGTGAGACCACACCTACTGTGCATGTTTTGATCTCCTAATCTGAGGAAGGACATTCTTGCCTTAGAGGCTGTGCAATGAAGGTTCACTTGATTGATCCCTGGGATGAAAGGGTTGTCGTATGAGGAGAGATTGAGTAGACTGGGTCTATACTCTCTGGAGTTTAGAAGAATGAGAGTTGATCTCATTGAAATATATAAGATTCTGAGTGGGATTGATAGGGTATACAGTGTGGGTTAGATACAGAGAAAATCACCCTCTACTCTATCCCATCACACACTTTCTGTCGCTCTCTCACTTTGTCCTTCAATCTCTGGTTGTCTTTCTCTTTCTCTCTCTCTCCCTCTCTCTCAGATATTCTTCTCTGTCCCCCTCACTTTCTCCAACACTCTCTCTCTGCTTCTCTCCCTCTTATTCTCTGTCTTTGTCTGTCTCTGCCTCTCTCTCTGACCTCCTCTCTCTCTGTCTCTCTCTCTATCTCTGTCTCTCTCTCTGCTTCTCTCCGTCTCTCTCTCTCTGTCTCTCTCTCTCTGCCTCCCTGCCTCTGTTAGGGCAGGTACAGCAGGGGTTAGATAAAGGGTAAATCTCCCTCAACATAGCCCCATCAAACACTCCCAGGACAGGTACAGCACGGGACAGAAAATACATGCGAACATACAAACAATGACGGTCAAGTAAAGACTATCTCGGTCATCGAGCCTGTCCAACACAAATGCGGTATCTTGTGTATCACAACCTGTACATTCATACACTCCACCCGAAACCATTTCATCAACGGGGAGAGGGAAAAACCTAGACCAATTTGGGGAAAAGAAATCTGGGAAATTCCTCTCCGACCAATCGAGGCGATGGAAACTAATCCAGGAGATCACTCTAGCTCTGAATTTCCTGCAGTAACCCCCCTTCTGTAAGAGGTGATCTCCGCCCCAGCCAGAAACTAATCCAGCTCTCGCTTGAAGGAATTCAGCGTTCCGCGTCCACCACACAATTCTTCAGCTTGTCCCAGACGTCCACTATTCTCTGGGAAATGTTCCACCTCCTGACATCTAACCTAGTTCTAGCTTTATACAACTTAAATATGTGACCCCTGGTCCTGCCTAACCTGTTTAATTGAAATAAACTGCCAGCTGGAACACAATCTATTCCCTTGATTATCTTAAAAACCTCAATCAGATCTCCCCTAAATCTAAGCTTCTCTAAAGTAGAAAGTCCCATCTATTTTAGCCTATCTTGATAACTAAGATGCTTTAGACGGGAAATTAGTCAATGGCTCCTCCTCTGCACCATTTCCAAAGCCTCAATATCACCACCATGTGAGGAGACCAAAACTGAACACAATATTTCAAGTGTGGCCTGACTAAGGTCTTGTACAAGGACAAAACAGTCTGCCTCGCCTTGTACTCAATTTTCCTTTGGATATACCCCAACACCCTATTGATCCAGCTATCGCGACACGGCATGGCTCATGTACCTTCAAGGATGTATGCACTAGAATGCCCAAATCTCTTTCTCTCTCCAAAATCTTTAATGCCTTTCCCTGAAGGATGTATGAATGTTGAGCATTTGCCCTGCCCACATGCATAACACTGCTCGTATCTAAGTTATACAATATTTTCCAGTCCTGAGCCCAATTACCAAACACATTAAGATCTGCCTGAAGAAGACGAGCATTATCTACAGTTCTAACATTCGCACAGATCTTGGTATCATCTGCAAATTTGCAGATTGTGCCCCCAAAACCATACATCCAGATCATTAATAAAATAGTAAAGTTCAACTGTCCCAACACTGATCACTGGTGACCGTTCTCCAAACAGATCCAAATCCATCTATAACTACGTTTTGCCGACGTCATGCCCGACAGTTCTGAATCCAGCTCAATATATTACCACTAATACCAGAGGCATCGATCTTATAGAGAAGCCTCGTATGCGGTACCTTAGCAAAGGCTTTTTGGAAGACTAAGTAGAAGATATCTACTTGACGTCCCTCATACATCAACTTTGTAACTTCTTCAAAAAATACAATTAGATTTGTAAGACATGACCGCCTTTTTATGAAGACATGTTGGGTGTCCATAATATGTCCCTCTTTATCCAAGTATTCAAATATTGCATCCGTAATGATTCCATCAATCATCTTACCTATTACTGATGTTAAACTAATGGGCCTATTGTTACCCTTGTCTGTCTTGTCACCTTTTTTAAAGATATGGACTGTATTAGCCTCCTTCCTGTCTTCAGCAATCATTCCAGCGTGCATGAGCTATTAAAAATACAGTCTAGGGGCTGGTATAGCACATGCCCCATCTCCCTGAGGACTCTCGAGTGGATATCATCCGGCCCGGCTGCTCCATCTATTTTCAAGTTCTTAATTTTTTCTAAAACAATCTGTTCATCTATGTTAATACTGGTTTTGTTAGTAGCATTATTACATTCTAATAGTTGAGCATCATCTTCAAGGGTGAAGACTTTAGTAATTCTCCGATTCTTCACAACTGAAAAAGCTTTTCCCATTGTTCCCACAGTTGACTACAACCCTTTTTTTCCATTAGCCAGTCCGCCACCTTGGCTTTTTCTTACCACATTTCCTTCTTTTGAATTTGGGTACATATTTGTTTTCCACATTTTTTACCTTGTTCTTAAAAACTTTCCTTTATATTGTACATCGGTCTCATTGTCCAATTTACCCATTCCAAATCAGCTGCCATTTTGCCGAGGTTTGCTCTTCTGAAATCTGCTTCGAGTTGCAGGTTCTCAGTACCTTTAGTTCTACTAGCTATTTGGAACCGGAGAATGCTGTGGTCACTGTTGGCCAGAAGTTCCCCCACATGGAGGCCCGATACGAGGTCAGGTTCACTACTAAACATTAGTTCCAATATATGATTATCCCTAGTTACTTCATTACAGATACAGAGTGAAGTTTTCTCCACACTGTCCCCATCAAACACTTCCAAGGCAGGTATCGCACCAATTAGATAAAGAGTAAAGGTCCTTCTACATTGCCCCATCAGGTACAGCACCGGTTAGACACAGAGTAATGTGGAACTCGCTACCACGTGGAGTAGTTGAGGCAAATAACATAGAAGCATTTTAGGGGAAGCTGGATCAGTACATGAGGGAGAAAGGAATAGAAGGATGTCCGATGAAGTAGGGTGGGAGGAGGCCCGTGTGGAGCGTAAACACCGGCATGGACCTATTGGGCCGAATGGCCTGTGTCTGTGCTGTATATATTATGCAATGTAATAGATTAAAATTCCCTCTACACTGCCCCATCAAATACTCCAAGAGCAGGTACAGCATGGGTTAGATACAGGTTAAAACTACTTCTACACTTCCTCATCAAACATTTCCATGGCAGGTGCAGCACCTGTAGGTATTGGGTAAATCTCCCTCTGCACTGTGCCATCAAATTCTCCCAAGGCAAGTACAGCACGAGTAAATCTCCCGCTACACAATCCCACCATACACTCCCAGGACAGGAACAGCACAGACATTCCCTTTTGTTCTTTCCTCCCATGCCCCCCACTTTCCCTGCCTCTGTACTTGCTTAAAACCTGTTACATCTGTAACATTTCCCAGTTCTGATGAAAGGTCAACGACCTGAAACATTAACTGTGTTTGTCTCTCCACAGATGCTGCTTGACCTGTTGAGCAATGTTCCCTGGAAGGTGCGTGGGTGCGCGGCGATCTGTACGGTCCGGCGCACTGAAATTCACAGGCCGCACAGTGAGCTGGAGCGGGCGGAGGGGCCCTGTAGCCAATGACCAGCGAATCCTCACAGAGCCGTTTGTGAACTCACAGAGCCGATCCGAATTGGAACAACATTTGCTGAGATACAGAGCCCTGGAACCCGGCGAGCGTTGTCTCGGGATTCTTTCAGTACTTTTTCCGCGGAGACGCGTGCAGTCCGTTCCCGGGGACTGAGCGACGGCCGCACTTTGGATCAACACAGGTGGAGGCGCAGCGCGTAAATAATGGTACAATGGCCGCTGGAAGGATGCGAAATGAACCTTTTTTTAGCGGCTCGGTGAAACATAAATATGAGATTTTTTTTTTAATTCAGCAAATTTTATAAAGCATAAAAAGATCAGGGAAAGTGATGTTGAATGTTTTTTGGTACGTTCCACTTCAATGTTCCCAGGGCTTGTTCCCTTTTAGAAATAGTTTATCAGGGTTATTTAAAGCATGTTGCGAGAGAGGGGGAAACGTTTGTGCCCCCGTTTGTACCTCAGAGTCTAAGAGGCGGAGGGAACGGCAGCATAAAAACAGGAAACATCTCCAATAACTGATCCAAACTCATCGCCAAGGCTGGGGAGAAAGAACCTCTCCGCCTTCTTCGGAAGTTTAACCACTTTAGTCACTTTCTGATTTGAGCTCCGTTTGGAATTAGACTTTATTTTATTATATTTTGTCGTATGTTTAACGGCAGCTTTGAAGGGGGAAGGAGAAACTTAGAGCAACTTCTTCTGTCAAAGCTGCAATGAAATTTGAAAGAATATAAAGATTTTTAATGAATTTTTCACAAAAAATGAGTGTTAAAAACACTTTGTCCCCCTAAGTTTCGAATATGATTTTAGAAGACACTGAAGCAAAAGCCAATTTCCCCCTCACCTAATCAAGTTTCAACCAGGTCAGATAAACCAAACGCTTTTAAAGAGGCTGTGAATTGCATAAAATGTCTTAAAGTTGAAATTTCTCAAGATCTGATCTTGAGTGATCGAATGAAGAGAGCAGCTTTACACAAACATGCAACCATGGTTTGAGGAGGTGGAGGGAAGGGGAGGATTTGTAGGAGTTACATATTACTTATTAATGACGTTTTAAATATATGCCATTAAGGCATTTAGGAAGAGAATAAAAAAAGGGGAAAAAACTAACCATTTTATTTTGTCTGTTTTCTATAGTCCGAACAAGTCGCAGGAATAATGTAAATATAGATTTCCTCTTAAACATTTAGTGCAGTGTTAATAGAAACAAGAGTTATGTAATGATGTATAAAAATTGCAGGAAGCTACTTTAGAAGAAACCACTCTTTGTTTATTGAAAAAGACACAGAAAATGCTTTGATTAAACTGATAAGGTACAATTCGATTTGGTTACAATGTTTGAAATAGAAGATTAAAAATTGAAAGGCCAATGCAGTTTGTTTCCTGCTTTTAATTGCGATGTATCTAAAATAATTCAACACTTTTCTTGATAAGAGCAGAGATTAATATTCGGGAGAATGTTTGAGAGAAAAATCTTAGATGTGAAATTCGTAAATTATAAATATTTACGTCAACATATGAGTAAACATTTCCAAGTCAGTCTGACCGGTTCTCCTGTCCAGGAAGAAAGTCACATGTTTATTTCTGTTAATTCACAGCTTTTCCTGGTTTTTGTTTTTAATTCAGTGATGCAAATTGTGTATGTGTTTTTCTACACTTGTGAATAACTGCTGCATTTCTGAAATGATACATGGGGGTGTGCTGGTTCAAGAAGACAACATTTATTAATGGAAGTGATTGAAGTTGAAAATATGGATACCCATTTTATTCAGTTCTTTTTAATACTGCGAATTAAAGCACGTTATATTTGTTGATTGTCTGTTTGCATTGTGATTAATATTCTAATAACTTACGTGGACATAATATGTGGATGGAATATAATGTGGAGAAATGTGAAGTTATCCACTTTGTTAGAAAAAATAGAAAAGCAGAGTATTTTTTAAATTGTGAGATATTGTGAAATGTTGGTGTTGATAGGGACCTAGGTGTCCCATACACGAATCAGTGAACGCTAACCTGCAGCTACAGCAAGCAATTAGGACAGCAAGTGGCATGTTGGCCTTTATTACGAGAGGATTTGAGTATAAAAGTAAAGACGTCGTACTGCAATTATATAGGGCCCTGGTGAGACAACACCTGGAGTATTGTGTACAGTTTTGGTCTCCTTACCTAAGGAAGGATATATTTGTCAAAGAGGGAGTGCAACGAAGGTTCACCAGACTGGTTTCTGTGAATGGGGAGATTGTCCAAAGAGGAGAGATTGAGTAAACGAGGCCTATATTCTCTAGAGTTGAGAAGAATGAGAGGTGATCTCATTGAAACATACAAAACTCTTACAGGGATTGACAGGGAAGATGCAGGGAGGATGATTCCCCTGGCTGGGGAGTGTAGAACCAGGGGTCACAGTCTAAGAATAAGAGGTCGGCCATTTAGGACTGAGATGAGGAGACATTTCTTCCCTCAGAGGTTGGTGAATCTTTGGAAATCTCTAGCCCAAAGGTCTGTGGAGACTCAGTCGTTGAGTATATTCAAGACAGAGATCGATAGTTTTTTGAATATTGAGGGAATCGAGAGATATGGGTCCAGTGCAGGAAAATGGAGTTCAGGTATAAGATCAGTCAGGATCAGAATGAATGGCAGAGCAGGCTCGAAGGGTCAAATGGCCTACTCCTGCTTCTATTTCTTATTTTCTTATATTCTTAAAGCTCCCTCAATACTGTCCAATCAAACAATTCCAGGCAGGCGCACAAAAGCAACATACTGCGAATGTTGAAAATCTGAAGTAAAAACAGAAAATGTTAGAAATACTCAGCAGGTCAGGCAGCATCCGTGGAGAGAGAAAGAGAGTCAAAGTTTCAGGTCATTGACCTTTCATTCGAACAGGAAGGTACACATGGCTTAGATACAGAGTAATGCTCCAATCACCTCACTTTAACACACTGATAAACCTCACACCCCTCACTCTAACACCTTACTACACTCTGATGTACCCAGCCCCACTCACTGCAACACTCAGATACACCCCACTCTCTTAAATACCACAAAACACATAGGTCAGCTACAGAGTAATGCTCCACTCACCTCACTGTAATACTCTGATATATCCCACACCATTCACTTTAACACTCTGATATATCCCTCACTTTCATCCCCCTTACAAATCCCGAAACTTTCACTGTAACAAACCGATATTTCCCACTCACCTCATTTTAACACCCTATTATACGCCACACTCCTCAATGTAACACTTTGATATACCCCAAACACCTCACTGTCACACGCTGATAAACTCCACACCCTTCAGTGTAAGTCTCTGATATACCCCACAGCCTTCACTGCAACACGCTGATATAGCCCACACCCTTCACTGTAACAGGCTGATATACCCCACACCTCTCACTGCAACACTCTGATATACACCACACCCATTACTGTATCACTGATATACAACTTTCCCCTCAATGTAACACACTTAAATACCCCACACCACTCACTGTAACTCTCTGATATGCCCCACACCCCTCATTGCAACACACTGATATACCCCACAGATTTTAATCCTATTTTATTATTTCTATGTATTTGTTCTCAGGAAATGTGTAACGCTGTCAAGGCCGGTATCACTTGCCCATCTTGAGCCGCTGCAGTCCGTGTGGTGAAGGTGCTCTCACAATAATGTTACAGAAGGAATTTCAGGCTTTTGACACAGTGACGATGAAGGAACGGCGATATATTTGAACGGTAAACCAGATTCCTGGACGTAATAATCCAGATTTCAAATCCCACCAGATGGGGAATTTAAATGGAATGAACTAAACAAATCTGGAATAAAAAGCTTGTGTCAACAATGGTGTCCATGACAGTACCGGATTGTCGTAAGAACCCATCTGGTTCACTAATGGCCTTTAGGAAAGGAAATCCGCCGTCCTCACCCGGTGTGACTTAAATGTGACTTCAGACCGACTCCAATGTGATTAACTCTTAACTGGCCTCTCAAATCGCCCAACAAGACACTCGCTAGTCTAAGGTGGCTCACCACCACCTTCTCCAGGCCAATTAGGGTTGGGCAATAAATGCTGACCTTCTCAGCGATGCCCACATCCCGAGATTGTATTACAAAAATGATTTATTTAGTGTCAAAATTATTTAAAAACCGTAATAATGTATTATTAATGGTCATAATGATATAGAAAGTGTTATAAAAGATCTGGAAAGTGGTACAATGATTTTAAAGTATTACAAAGTGTTACAATGTTTTATAAAGTCCAGGCCTCCTCCTCCCCGGGCTGGGCTACTCGGGCTCCTGTGGGCCGGACCGGGCCGGACTGCTCCACCTCGCCGTCCGCTCTCACGGTAACCGGGCCACCAGTTGCTGCAGCCCTTCAGACGCTCGCCTCCCGCCGCCAGGGAAAGGTCTCAAGTGACAGCCGCCATGTTTGTGCAGGCCCCCATATTTGTGCAGGCCCCAGAGCCGCCATATTTGTGCAGGGCGCCGGAGCCCCATATTTGTGCTGAGCGGGAGACCCATCGTCGCCATCTTTGTGCGGGACTCCGGAGCCGACATCCTTATTCGGGACCCCAGAGCCGCCATCTTTGTGCGGGGCGCGGTGCCGCCATCTTTGTGCCGGGCACCCAGAGCCGCCATCTTTGTGCCGTGAAACGAAGCCGCCATTTTTGTACGGGATGCAAGTGCTGCAATTTTTGTGCCGGGCCCCAGACACGCCATTTTTGTGCGGGATGCAAGTGCTGCAACTTTTGTGTAGGGCCCCAGACCCGCCATTTTAGTGCGGAGCGCCAGACTCGCAATCTTTGTGCGGGGCCCCAGAGCCGCCATCTTGAAGCGTGGCTCCAGAGCCGCCATCTTGGTGCCGGGCCCCAGAGATGCTATTGTTTTGACGGGCACCCATCATTGTGCCGGGCACCAGAGCCGCTATCTTTGTACGGAGCGCCGGAGCCGCCATTTTTGTGCGGAGCGCCGGAACCACCATCTTTTTGCAGGGCCCGACAGCCGCCATATTTTTGCGGAGCGAAGGAGCCGTCATATTTGTGCGAGTCCGCAGAGCCGCCATTTTTGTGCTGGGCCCCAGAGCCATCTTTGTCCGGGGAGCCACAATATCAGGCCCAGTGAAATCTCAACTCTCAGGCAGCAAAGTCTCCGCTTATTCTCAACATTTAATGAATTTTACAATCAGATTAAAGGGATATTTGCCCACATTCTTCAACTGCTCTCTGAACTTAGTCTGGGTCACGGCGTAAATACCAGTGTTTGTGCAGCAACTCAGCAGCTGCAGCATGTATCCCAGTTCCAGTACATAATCAGGTAGATATACAGACCGATACTCCAAATCATACATCCTGATCCATATAGAATACACCATAAACATTGCCCATAACAGGATGAAATTGCACGAGATAACAAGCAGTAAAATGATGGATTTCCTGCGGCTCTCCATCTCTGGGTCTCTGGGACTCTCCCCACTGCTGGGACCCCGGAGTCTCCTCCTGGCTCTGCTGGCCACTAAAATGTGTCTGACGGTGAAAGCATTGAGCAGCAGAATCACAACAAATGGAACACAGGGGGTGAGAATATAATGAAGGAGCTCGATAGCTCCCCAGACCCGTGAATTTCGAACATCCATTGTGATCTCACAAAACCAGGGGAGGTTCATAAGCCAATAGTGATCTGTGAACATAAAATACCAGGTGATGTCTTTTAATCCACTCAGCACAGTAACTGTTCCCAGAACCACAGCCGCCATTTTCTCGGTGCAATATTTTGTTTTCACCTTCTGGCAACAAATGGCCACAAATCGATCAAAGGTGAAAGTGACGGTGAACCAGACGGAACAGTCGGTGGCTGCGAACAGCAGGACGGCGTGGATATTACACAAGGGGAAGGAATACACAAAATCGAACTGTTCACTATAAACAATCGGAATGTGCCTCAATATCAGGTCCAGGATAACGACCAGTAGATCCGCCGCTGCCATGGCCACCAGGTAGCGAGTGATACATTTGGAGAGACCGCATCTTCCCCGAGACAGGATTACAATCGTCACTAAGTTTACTGTGAGGAAGGGAAATGAACAGAGAAATTATACATCAGGCTGGGAGCAAAAGCAGCAGTCTGATGTAATTCGGTCTGAAATCTACAACTCCTTAGTGACATTCAATGATAAGAACAAAAGAACATAAGAAATAGGAGCAGGAGTAGGCCAATCGGCCCTTCGAGCCTGCTCCGCCATTCAATAAGATCATGGCTGATCTGATCCTCACCTCAAATCTAAAGAACACAAGAAGTAGGAGCAGGACTCGGCCACTCAGCCCCTGGGCCCGCTATGCCACCCACAGGGCCTCGACCGATCCGAACTCAGCCTCATGTCCAATTTCCTGCCCGCTCCCCGTAACCCCTAATTCCCTTTACTTCTAGGAAACTGTCTATTTCTGTTTTAAATTTATTTAATGATGTAGCTTCCACAGCTTCCTGGGGCAGCAAATTCCACATACCTACTACCCTCTGAGTGAAGAAGTTTCTCCTCATCTCAGTTTTGAAAGAGCAGCCCCTTATTCTAAGATTATGTCCCCTAGTTCTAGTTTCACCCATCCTTGGGAACATCCTTACCGCATCCACACGATCAAGCCCCTTCACAATCTTGTATGTTTCAATAAGATCGCCTCTCATTCTTCTGAACTCCAATGAGTAGAGTCCCAATCTACTCAACCTCTCCTCGTCTGTCCACCCCCTCATCCCGGGGATTAACCGAGTGAACCTTCTTTGTATTGCCTCGAGAGCAAGTATGTCTTTTCTTAAGTATGGACACCAAAACTGTATGCAGTATTCCAGATGCGGTCTCACCAATACCTTATATAACTGTAGCAATACCTCCCTGTTTTTATAATCTACCCCCAAGCAATAAAAGCCAACATTCCGTTGGCCTTCTTGATCACCTGTTGCACCTGCATACTAACTTTTTGATTTTCTTGCACTAGGACCCCCAGATCCCTTTGTACTGCAGTACTTTCCAGTTGCTCGCCATTAAGATAATAACTTGCTCTCTGATTTTTCCTGCCAAAGTGCATAACCTCACATTTTCCAATATTGTATTGCATCTGCCAAATCTCTGCCCACTCACCAAGCTTGTCTATATCCCCTTGTAGGTTTTTTATGTCCTCCTCACTTTCTACTTTCCCTCCCACCTTTGTATCATCTGCAAACTTTGATATGTTACACTCGGTCCCCCCCTCCAAATCGTTAATATAGATTGTAAAGAGTTGGGGACCCAGCACCGACCCCTGCGGAACAGGTTGCCAGTCCGAGAATGAACCATTTATCCCAACTCTCTGCTTCCTGTTAGATAACCAATCCTCCACCCATGCCAGAATATTCCCCCCAATCCAGTGATTTTTTATCTTGAGCAATAATCTTTTATGTGGCACCTTGTCGAATGCCTTCTGGAAGTCTAAATACACTACTTCCATTGGTTCCCCTTTATCCACCCTGTACGTTATGTCTTCAATGATCTCAAGCAAATTTGTCAGACATGATTTCCCCTTCATAAAGCCATGCTGACTTTGTCCTATCAAATTATGTTTATCTAAATGTTCCGTTACTGTCTCCTTAATAATAGACTCCAAAATTTTACCCACCACAGATGTTAGACTAACTGGTCTATCATTTCCAGCCTTCTGCCTACTACCCTTTTTAAATAAGTGTGTTACATTAGCAGTTTTCCAATCTGCCGGGACCTTTGCTGAATCCAGGGAATTTTGGAAAATTATTACCAAAGCATCCACAATCCCTATTGCCACTTCCCTCAAGACCCTAGGATGTAAGCCATCAGGTCCATGGGATTTATCCGCCTTGAGTCCCATTATTTTACTGAGTACCAATTCCTTAGTGATTTTAATCGTATTTAGCTCCTCCCCCCCTAGAGCCCCCTGTTTGTCCAGTGTTGGGATATTCTTAGTGTCCTCTACCGTAAAGACTGAAACAAAATATTTGTTCAGCATTTTTGCCATCTCCATGTTACCCACCATTAATTTCCCGGTCTCATCCTCTAAGGGACCTACGTTTGCCTTAGCCACCCTTTTTCTTTTTATATAACTATAGAAACTCTTGCTATCTGTTTTTATATTTTTTTGCTAATTTATTTTCATAATCTATCTTCCCTTTCTTAATCAATCCTTTAGTTACTTTTTGCTGTCTTTTGAAGACTTCCCAATCTTCTATCCTCCCAATAAGTTTGGCTACCTTATATGTCCTTGTTTTTATGATGTAACGATGTAATCTAATTCTATTAGCTGTGGAGTTGAATACAGAGGTTATTGTAAGAATAATCGGAAATACATTGTGGAATCAACAACTGAAATGTGAATAAATACAACATGAAAGTAACAGATGTTTGATGAAGGAGATATTAAATGATCAATCTACATTTTGCCCAGCAGAAAAAGCACCGCCCGAGGTACCAGGGACACAAAGGGACCAGAACCCCACAGGAAGTTTTCGTGACCCGGGATCAGTCAGCATTTGGAGCGGTGCAATTCGCTTCTGTGCCCCTCGGAAAGGGAGGGGGAAATCCCGCTTGGATTCCAGCACTTGGTTAGAAAATCAATTATATTTGGAACAGAAAATGAAGGCAACAGCAAAATACAGAAACTGCAAACTTGGCATGCAATAATTACAGGCAATTGTATGTAAAATGTAATGATGTAATATAGAGTCATAGAGTTATACAGCACAGAAAGAGGCCCTTCGGCCCATCGTGTCCGCGCCATCCATCAAGCCCTGTCTCTTGTAATCCCATTTTCCAGCACTTCGTCCGTAGCCTTGTATGCTATGGCGTTTCAAGTATGCACTTAAATGCTTCTTGAATGTTGTGAGGGTTCCTGCCTCTACCATCCTTTCAGGCAGTAAGTTCCAGATTCCAACCACTCTCTGGGTGAAAAAGTTTTCCCTCAAATCCCCTCTAAACCTCCTTCCCCATAATTGAATCTATGCCCCCTGGTTATTGCATCATCTACTAATGGGAAGAGTTCCTTTTTATCTACCCTATCTATGCCCCTCATAAATTTGTACACATCAATCAGGTCCCCACTGAGCCTTCTCTGCTCTAAGGAAAACAACACCAGCCTGTCCAGTCTCTCTTTTTAGCTGAAGCGCTCCAGCCCAGGTAACATCCTGGTGAATCTCCTCTGCACCCTCTCCAATGCAATCACATCCCTCCTATAGTGTGGCGACCAGAACTGCACACAGTATTCCAGATGTGGCCTAATTAGTGTTTTGAACAGCTCCATCATAACATCCCTTCTCTTATATTCTATCCCTCGGCTAATGAAGGCAAGTATCCCATATGCCTTTTTAACCAAATTATCAACCTGTCCTGCTGTCTTCAGGTCATCTATGTACATGCACACCAAGGTCCTCTGATCCTCTGTCCTTCCGATGTCATACCATTCATTGTGTATTCCCTTGCCTTGTTAGTGCTCCCAAAATTCATCACCTCATATTGTTCAGGGTTACAATCCATTTGCCACTCTTCTGCCCATATAACCATCCCGTCTATATCGTCCTGTTGCCTGAGCTTCCTTCTTCGCTATTTACCACTGCACCAATTTTCGTGTCATCTGCGAACTTACTGATCATAACTCTTACATTCATCTCTAAATCATTAATGTACAATACAAACAGCAAAGGACCCAACAGCACTGGACACAGCCTTCCAGTCAGAAAAACAACCTTCGACCATCACACTCTGCCTCCTGCCACTAAGCCAATTTTGGATCCAACGTGCCAAATTGCCCTGGATCCTATGAGCTCTTACCTTTTTGACATGCCTCCCATGTGGGACTTTGTCAAAAGCCTTAATGAAGTCCATGTAGACTACATCAACTGCACTACCCTCATCGACACACCCAGTCATCCCCTCGAAAAATTCAATCAAATTGGTCAGACATGATCTCCCCCTGACAAAGCCATGCTGACCATAATAAAAACAGAAAATGCTGGAGAAACTCAGCAGGTGAAGCAGCATCTGTGAAGAGAGGAACAGAGTTAACGTTTCAGGTCGATGACCATTCGTCAGAACTGGAAAAAAGCAGGAAATGGAACAGATTTTGAAGCAAGTGAAGAGGCTGGGAAAGGGGAGAGGGCAGAAAAGAACAAAAGGGAAGTTCTGTAATAGGATGGAAGGCGGAAGAGATAAAGAGACATTAAGAGATATTCAAGGCAAAAGGAGATGGTAATGGAACAGGTTAAGAAACAAAGAATGGCTCTAGATGAAGTGTAAATTGTTCTGGCAGAATGAAAGATAGCTGCCATGTTGGGGAAAAGAAAAAAGACAGACAAAAAGTGTGGATACAAGATATATATATATAGGATATGGGCCGTTGTATGATCTGAAATTGTTGAACTCTATGTTAAGTCTGGAAGTTTGTAAAGAGCCTAATGGAAAGATGAGGTGCTGTTCCTCGAGCTTACGCTGAGCTTCCGTGCAACAATGCAAGAGACCGAGGACGGTGAGGTCTGAGTGGGAGTGGAGTGGTGAATTAAAGTGACAGGCGACCGGAAGCTCTGGGCCCCCCTTACGGACTGAACAGATGTGTTCCGCAAAGCGGTCACCCAATCTACGTTTGGTCTCCCCAATATGGAGAAGACCGCAGCGTGAGCAGCGAATACAGTGTACTAAATTGCGAGAAGTACAAGTAAATCGCTGTTTCACCTGGAATGGTTATTTGGAACCCTGGACAGTGGGAAGCGGGGAGTTAAAAGGGCATGTTTTGCATCTCCTGCGCTTATACGGGAAGGTGCCGGGCGAAAGGGAAGGGGTGTTGGGGGTGATAGCAAAGTGAACAAGGGTGTCGCGGAGGGAGCGGTCCCTACGGAATGCTGAAAGGGAAGGTGAGGGGAAGATGCATTTGGTGGTGGGATCACGCTGGAGGTGGCGGAAATGGCGGAGGATGATCCGTTGAATGTGTAGGCTGGTGGGGTGAAAGGTGAGGACAAGGGGAACTCTGTCGTGGTTTCGGGAGGGTGGGGCAGGGGTGAAGGCAGAAGTACGGGAGATAGTCAGACACGTTCAAGGGCCGTGTCAACCACTGTAGAGGGGAATCCTCGGTTGAGGAAAAAGGAAGACATGTCAGAAGCACTGGTATGGAATGTGGCATCGTCAGAGCAGATGCGGCGGAGACGGAGAAACTGGGAGAATGGAATAGAGTCCTTACAGGAGTCGGGGTGGGAGGAAGTGTAGTCCAGGTAGCTGTGGGAGTCAGTGGGCTTGTAGTGAATGTTCGTCAATAACCTATCCCCAGAGCTGGAGACGGAGAAGACGAAGAAATTAAGGGAAGTGTCGGTGATGGACCATGTGGAGGTGAGGGAAAGGTGGAAATTGGAAGCAAAGTGATTGAAATTATCCAGTTCAGGGCGAGAGCAGAAAACGGCACCGGTACAGTCATCAATGTGTCGGAAAAAGAGTTGAGGGAGGGGACCTGAGTAGGACTAGTACAAAGAGTGTTCCACATATCCCACGTAAAGTCAAGCATAGCTAGGACCCATGCGGGTTCCCATAGCAACACCTTTAATTTGGAGGAAGTGAGTGGAGTCAAAGGAGAAGTTGTTCAATGTGAGAACAAGTTCAGCCAGGCCGAGGAGTGTGGTGGTGGATGGGGATTGGTTGGGACTCTGTTCAAAGAAGAGGCGGAGCGCCCTCAGGCCTACTGGTGGGGGATGGAGGTGTAGAGGGATCGTACTTACATAGTGAAACGGAAGCGGTTGGGGCCAGTAAACTTGAAACTGTAAAAGTGGCGGAGGGCGTCGAAAGAGTCGCGGATGTAGGTGGGAAGTGACTGGACAACGGGAGAAAAAATAGAGTCGAGATAGGAAGAGATAAGTTCCGTGGGGCAAGAACAGGCTGAAACGATGGGTCTACCGGGGCAGTCCTGTTTGTGGATTTGGGAAGGAGGTAGAAGCGGGCTGTGCAGGGTTGGGGAACTATGAGGTTGGCGGCCGTGAGGGTAGATCACCAGAGGAGATGAGGGCAGTGACGGTCTTGGAAACGATGGCTTGATGTTCGGTAGTGAGGTCATGGTCCAGGCGGAGGTACGAGGAGGTGTTGGAGAGTTGGCGTTCAGATTCCGTTAGGTAGAGGTCGGTTCGCCAAACAACAACAGCACCACCCTTGTCAGCGGGTTTACTGACAATGTCGGGGTTCGATCTGAGAGAATGAAGTGCTGCAAGTTCAGAGGGAGGTCGGTTGGAGTGAGTGAGGGGAGCAGAGAAATGGGGACATCCGATGTCACGCCGGGAGTTAGCAATGAAAAGATCTAGAGAGGGTAAGAGACCAGAGGGAGGGGTCCAGGTGGAACGAGAATTCTGAAAGCCGGAGAAAGAGTCAGCCGTATGGGGGGAAGATTCCTGGCCAAAGAAGTGGACACGGGGACGAAGTCGCTGGAAAAAGAGCTCAGCATCGTGCCGAGCTCGAAATTCATTGAGGTGGGGGCGTAAATTGATGAAGCTCAGGCCTTTGCTAAGGACTGATCGTTCGGGGTCAGAGAGGGGAAGGTGAAAACGCGGCAGGGGGTTAGATTGGGAGACGGGATGGGGTCAGAGGAAAGTGAAGGGGAAGAAGGTTCCGGAGGGGCGTTGGTGTCCAAGAGTTGTTGAAGCTTGCGATCCTTGAAACCTGAAAGGAAGAAAAAAGTTTTTTGTTAAAGCGCCGGAAAAGGCGAAGGATGAAATGGAACTGCGAACCAGGACAGATTGACGATCCCTGATTAATCCTTGCCTCTCCACGTGGGGACTAATTCTGTCCCTCAGAATTGTTTCCAATAATTTCCTTACCACTGATGTTAGGCTCACTGGCCTGTAATTCCCTGGTTTATACCTAGGATCATTCTTGAACAATGGTACTACGTTAGCTGTTCTCCAGTACTCTGGAACATACCCTGTGGCCCGAGAAGTCCTGAAAATTTGTGTCAGATCCCCTGCAATCTCCTCCTTTGCCTCACACAGTAGCCTGGGAAACATCCCGTCAGGGACTGGGGATTTATCCAGTTTTAAGCCCGCTAAAACCGTTAGTACCTCCTCCCTCTCAATACTAATTTGTTCAAGTATATCACAATCCCCCTGCCTGATTTCTATGCCGATATCGTCCTTCTCCATAGTGAACACAGATGCAAAATATTCATTTAAAACCTCACCTACATCTTCCGGCACTACACACAGATTTCAACTTTGGTCCCTGATGGGCCCTACTCTTTCCCTGGTTATCCTCTTGCCCTTAATATACTTAAAAAATACCTTGCGATTTTCCTTGATTTTGCCCGCCAGTGTTTTTTCATGCTCCCTCTTCACTCTCCTAATTTGTTTTTTAAGTACCCCCCTACACTTTCTATACTACTCTAGGGCTTCCACTGTTTTTAGTCCTTTGTATCTGCCAAAAGCCTCCCTTTTTTTCCTTATCCATTCTTGTGTATACCTTGACATCCAGGGTTCCCTGGGTTTTTTGGTCCAACGCTTGACTTTTACGGGAACATGTTGACGCTGTACTCTCTCTATTTCCTTTCTGAAAGACTGCCACTGCTCTGATGTGGATTTTCCTACAAAGAGCTGATCCCAGTCCACTTTGGCCAGATACTGCCTTATCATGTTACAATCGGCCTTCCCCCAATTTAGAACCTTTTTTTCCGGTTCAACTTTGTCATTTTCCATGACTACATTAAATCTCACCGAATTATGGTCACTGCCACCAATATGCAAGTGCGAAATAATAATTACAAGTGCACTGCAGTTATAACAATAACTGGGCTTTCAGATGCGTTTGGAAGATTGAAATTTTACATATTTGTTGAAATACACAAAATGTAGCTCCTTGAAATTATGATTTTCCAAATAACAGTAATAAGAATGGACTCTGAATTAAAATACTGATGATTGACCAGGTAATGTCCCACTAAATGCATTTATCAGTAGCGAAATCAGACAACTTATCCCACAGCCAAATTGCCGCTGGATGCTATTGTAATGTATTTGAACGCAAATGGAAGAGATTTATCCTTGTACTTTTTCCCTGTTGTTTTCCAACTTGTGCACAGAATATTAGACGAGTATATATCAAAGGATTCTTATCCTCACTAATTCAGTTAGAATAAGCTGGGATTGTTTATCCTGAAGTACAGCAGGAGGTAATAGAGAATCTCTCTGGGTCTCACTGACTGATCCACTGAACTGTGACAGACGGGCATGGGAGCCAATTCTGAATTC
This sequence comes from Squalus acanthias, assembly GCA_030390025.1. Lineage (NCBI taxonomy): Eukaryota > Metazoa > Chordata > Chondrichthyes > Squaliformes > Squalidae > Squalus > Squalus acanthias. The sequence goes on along the minus strand of JASTWF010000261.1, from coordinate 112,318 downwards.
AAAACAATGATTGGACATAAATGTATTGAAATCTGCCTGAACGAACATTTTGTGAGAATGTAAATTAACCTTGTAATCCTACTTCAACTATCAGAAGCAGTGTCATTAATGCAGAACTGGAGAGTGTGGTAAAGGACACACTGACTGGAACTGAATGATTAGCTGATATTTCAGGAATTTAAAGATGTGGATGTGATCTGCCTGGATTTGTTCCTGTGACTCTGTAAGTAACCATACCGAGCATAAGGTGAAAACCAAAGCAAAATACTGCGGGTACTGGAAATCTGAAATGAGAACAGAAAATGGTGGAAAGAGACAGCGATTCAGGCAGCATCTGTGGAGAGAGAGAGAAACAGAGTTAACGTTTCAGGTCGATGGCCTTTCGCCATTAGGTGAAATGTCTCCTAAACCAAGACAACATTCTTCTGATCTGATACACATGTTCAGTGTAGATAGCAGACTGAAATTCGTTAAATAAAGCGTCACCTCCAATAAATTTGCTTGAGTTTAATACAGATCATTTGAATCTTGGTAACACGAAATCAGGTTCAGAATCAATAGCCGACAGCAGCGCGGATGGGACAGGGAACGACAAAGAGAGAAACACAGTAAAGAATGTGGGAAAAAGTCGGTGGTTAGCGCCTCCCCTTAGCGCCTCTCGCGAAATTGACCAGTCGTTTTGCGCTGGCGCTTAACACTACCGCCACGATCTCCTGCGCCCGAAGATCGTGACGTCATGCGAGCGTGCAACGGCCCGGTAGCGCCCCGGATTGGATATTGAGTCGCGCCCCCTGCCTTAGCGCCTGCCGCTAGGAACGACAGGTAGAGGGAAATGTTTTCAAGTCAGAAAGGGGCTGGGGGAGCAATATTTACAGGTGGATGCTACCAGCCTTTTCGTGTCGGTGAAATTTTTGTTACATGCAGGTTGAGAGGGAGAAAGGCGTCTGGAGAGATTCAACGCTGACCGAAGGAGTTTCATGTCCTTAGCAACACTTTTGAGGTTAATATTTATTTGACCTTCATAGTTCCCATATTTAGAAACTTGTATTTGGGCTGCACTAACTTGGGGCGTCCACGTCCAGCTTCACTTTCGGAGGCAGCAGAGGCGTAGAGAGAGAGATTGGCAAACATTGCCAGAGGGAGGAGGGCCAACAGGCCTCTGCACAGGAGACCTTCCCCTGCCAGGGTATTCCGGGAGCAATTCTCCTCCTATATCCATTTTTATGAGGAGCAGTGTTTCCAATGGCTATGCTTCGGCAAGGAGGTGGTCACTGAGCTCCGCCGCCTCCTGCAACCGGATCTGCAGCCTCAGCTCAGGTCCAGGATATCTCTGTCGGTGGCATTGAAGGTGACAGTGGCTCTGAATTTCTAAGTCAGCGGTTCCTTTCAGGCTTCTACTGGAGACACAGCGAATATCTCCCAGTTCGTTGTTCATTCTTGCATCCAAGAGGTGACAAAGACTTTGTATAAGAGGAGACGCCAGTACATCTCTCCCCATGACCCGGGACAAACAGCGCGAATGCGCATGTGGCTTTGCGAGGAGAGTGGGCTTCCCCATGGTTCAGGGGGCCATTGACTGCACGCATGTGGCATTGCAGGCACCGCATGAGAATGCAGAGGTGTTCCGAAACCACAAGTGCCTCCACTCTCTGAATGACCAGTTGGTCTGTCACCAGAGACAGCTGATACTTGCTGTCAAGCCCGCTTTTCTGGCAGCAGCCACGATGCTTTTATCCTGCGCCAGACCGGGGTCGCAGACCTTTTCCAACCACAGCATCAACCTAGTGGATGGCTCCTCGGGGACAATGGTTATCCACTCTGCACCTCGCTGATGACACCGCTCCGTAACCCCAACACACCTGCCAATCTGCAACACAATGAGAGCCACCGCGCCACCAGGAACCTCACAGCAGACGGTCGGTGTCTTGAAACAATGGTTCCGGTGTCTGGACCACTCAAGAGGAGCCCTGCAGTACTCTCCGGAGCGAGTCTCCCTCTACATTGTTGTGTGCTGCATGCTTCATAACATTGCATTCATGAGGACCCAGCCATTACCACCAGGGATTGGTGCAACACCTGAGGAGGAGGAGGAAGAGGGAAAGGAGGAGGAGGAGGCGGATTAAGAGGAGAATCAGCTGCACCAACGTGGGAGGGAGGCGCACAATGTTGCCACTGCAAGGGCCGTACGTAAACGGCTCATAAGACACCGATTCTAACCCCTTACTGAGAAGATGGCTTCTGGGATGAAGAAGCACATCAATGAAAGCATCCCACACCCCCTTTTGCCGGGCAAAGCTGCAATGTGTCAAATCAGGAAAGATGTAAAGGAACAACAAAAAAAAATATTTATGTTACAAAGTTTGTCAATTATTCAGGACAATTAGAAAGAAACCCAACAATTCATGAAATAACAAAACTCGTTCTCACAACATGGAGATAAACAGCAAAACAGTAAACAAATATAATGACAACAACCTCGATATTTCTTACAAACGTTCCCTCGATTTATTTAGAGATTCTACTGTTGGGCCTTCGAGGGTGACCTCCATCTCCTGTGCTCTTCCCCCCATCCACCCTACTGCTTTCCGTAATGTGGCCCCAGTGGCTGCAGCAAGGCTGGCAGAAGGCTGAGGAATGCTGGATCGAGATATTACCTTAAAGATCGCCCTCGACTATCTCTGGTCCTGGAGGCCCCAGCTGCAGACTGCACCAACTCTGCATGGGCGGCAGCAATCTGGGCTGGCTGTGTTGCAGGCCGTGCCAAGTGCAATGGGGAAGTGGCAGTCGTGGGAGCAGGAATGCTGTGAAACTGAGAGGGCAGCACCTTCCTGCTCGACCGACACACCGGAGCATGACCTCAGCATCTGGAGCAATCTGCTCGAGCAAAGATTGCTGGCCAGCTGCAGTACTGTGAGAGCCCCGGGGGACTGTTTGCGAGCCGGCGATGATGGCAGCAGTCAGTGCCTGCGGGATATCAATGTGAGACTGCATGAGAGCGGTCTGAGCCTGGCTGGCACCAGACGATGACTCAATTGCATCACTAAGCCATTGTGTTGCGTCGGTCTGTGCTGCAATGGATCGTGCCATCTCACCCATTACACGCGGCTCTGGTTCACCACGGTCTCCCTGCAGTCCAACCAACCTCTGTAGCGAGGCAAAGATGGGTTCAAGGGTTTGCGCCCAGATGACAGCTGTACTAGCGGCGGACTCCTCCACGCTCCTAGCCTGTCCATCCATGCTGTCGGGCACACTTGCCATTGAACCCATCAGCTCTCTATGCATGCTCAAGGCCAGGGTATTCATGGCCGCAATGTCGAGGTCCTCATCCGAGTCCTGTGCAGCAGAACTCGCGAGCCTACTCACCCCCCGGGGAGATGGACCCCGAGCTTTCCTACCCACATGACATTGCTGCAGCATGCTGGGTCTAGGAGCTTCGCCCTCATCAGACCCTAACACCTTGCTCACCTCCAGGGAAGGCGTTGCACCAGTGGCTGATGTGTCACCCTCGGGAGACGCAGGCGGTGAGGCTCCGGCTTCGTCTTCCTCCTCCTCTGGCGCGTCGCTGCCTCTGGAAGGTCGAGGGACAGGCTGGTCAGCTGGTGGTTCACTATCTGAAACCAGTTAGGTGCAAGGGTAGCTTTAGCGTAAGGGCAGTGGGACAGGAAGGGAGCAAGGACTGGAGACAGTTAGTTGGATTGAAAGTGTAAAAGGCTGGTGTTGTGTGGGGGAAGTGGTATGAGAGAGTAGAGAAAGCTAATGAACAAATCATTGCTGTCCCCAAGGAGGTCGACCTCTCCAGCGGCCAAGACACCTGTGACCTGGCTGGCAACGATCCTGTGCACTCTGTCCTCCAACTCAGTCAGGGGATGATGGTCCGCCGGTTCTCCTCCCGTGCGTTGCTGTTATGAGAGAAGTTGGCCTGCAACAAAAAGGACAGGGTGTGTGTGAGTTTGCAGCCATGTGTTTGGCAGATGTGCCTACCATAGTTGAATAGACGTTATTGTTGTGCAGGCATGTATTTGGCAGATGTACCTACCATATTTGAAAAGTCATTAATATGTCCAAGGTGTGGAATGTGCGTGTGTGTTTTATCAGCTGGCCATAGGTCTTGGATGAGTGTTCGGCATTTGGGTTTTCAATCCTCTGGGCAAAGAGAGAAGTTGAGATGGAGGGATGTAGAGGTATTGAAAAGCAGGTACTCACCCTGACAACCCCAGTGAGGTCATTTAACTTCTTCCGACATTGGGTGTGAGTGCTCGGCATCAGGCTCCTCGAGAAGATGTGCTGAGCAACCTCCCTCCACACCCTTCTAAACTCCCGGGGCAATGGCCTCCTGCTACTTTCAGGGAACAGCACTGCCCGTCGCCGTTCCACAGCGCCAGCCAGAGACACCAATGCCTCGTCACTGAAGCGCCCAGCTCTTTCTCTGGGCCTCTCCATTACTTAGAATTATTAACTGGACATAGATCCTTCCACGGAACACCAACAGCAGTGAGGAAAGAATAGTACAGAAGTTGTATATCTTAACATATTCTTAATATCCTAAACACTTCAGCCCAATCCATGCCTTCTGTGAGTGTATGGTGGTCTTTGTGCTGGCGGCAGCGCGCTGACTGTGTGAGGTGACACAGTGAAGGGAGCTCCTTATTTAGAGCAGAGGGAAATCCGCGAGTGACATCATTAGGCCTCACTGTAACTGGCATTAATTACAGTCATTGAACAAACAGACTCATTGAACCACTGTTAACACAACACTTTACTGCAACACAATCCAGCTCACATTATTGTACACAGTTTTAAATTAGAAGTGAGCGAATACGCAATATTTCACCCGCCCATAAACATAAGAACATAAGAATTAGGAGCAGGAGTAGGCCATACGGCCCTTCGAGTCCTTCATTGAATGATATCATGGCTGATATTCGACCTCAAATCCACATTCCCCCCACACCCAAACAGCAAGGAATAATGGCCCGAAAATTAGACCTAATACGGGAGATTACCCACTGTGTGCTCTCGCATATTCGGTCCCGAAGTGCCGGTTTCCTGCATGCACTGCGCGCCGTTCGCACGAACTGCGCCTCTGGGACAAGCACACACTGCGCGCCGGCACCAGCAATAGGCCCAGGAGCTGAAGTTCCTGTGGGCCCGAAACACAACGGCCGGCGCGGAGTGCGATATCGCGGGGGATCATTACCCCCGCGGCAACCATCAAAGTCCAATTTCTGGGCCATTGTGTTAGCTGTGATTCAGTGTGTAGCACACTCGCCTCTGACTCTGAAGGTTGGGGGTTCAAGTTCCACTCCAGGGACTTGTAGCACATAAATCTAGGCTGACACCCAACTGCAGTGCTGAGGGAGTGCTGCACTGACGGAGGTGCCGTCCTTCGGATGAGACGTTAAACCGAGGCCCCGTCTGCTCTCTCAGGTGGATGTAAAAGATCCCATTACACTAGTTCGAAGAAGAGCAGTGGAGTTATCCCCGGTTTCCCGGCAAATATTTATCCCTCAATCAACATAACAAAAACAGTTTATCTGGTCATTATCATCTTGCTGTTTGTGAGAGCTTGCTGCGCGCAAATTGGCTGCCGTGTTTCTCACATTACAACAGTGACTACACTCCAAAAGTATTCATTGGCTGTAAACCGCTTTCAAACGTCCAGTGGTCGTGAAAGGCGCTATATGAATATAAGTCTTTCTTTTTATTTTATCTTAGACCTTACAATAGCAAAATCTGAAATAACAACAGGAAATGATGGAAACACTCAGCAGGTCAGGCAGCATCCGTGGAGAGAGAAACAGAGTTAACGTTTCAGGTCCCTGACCCTTCGTCAGAACTGGAAAAGTTAGAGATGTAACAGATTGTAACCAGGTGCAGGGGCAGGGGAAGGGGGGAAGGGAGGTATGAACACAACGGACGGTCTGTGATAGGGTGGAAGGCAGGAGTGGATAAATGTTGCAAATGGGGATGGCAGAATCATCAACAGCTGCCGACTGTTAAAATAGGGGCAGAGTTTATGGTCTGACATTGTTGAACTCAGTGTTGAATCCTGAAGGCTGTAAAGTGCCTAATAGAAAGATGAGGTGCTGATCCTCGAGCTTACGTTGTAAGAGGCCGAGGACAGAGAGGTCTGAGTGGGAGTGGAGCGCTTGTCACTTTAATTCTCCGCTCCACTCCCACTTTGAGTGCAGCTCAGGTGGCAGCTATCCACGGGGCTCTCAGCCTCACGGATGCACCGCAGTGATGCCAGCTGCTGCTGAAGCTCCGACACCCGTGGGAAGTGTCCTGGAGTTTCCACATGGCACAAGGTGTGCATTCCACGGGTCTGTGGTGCCCTGCCATGCCTCTTTTTTTTTATAATAGACTATTAACCAACTTAACAGAATTAAACTCAAGACTTAAAATAATACCACCTACTCACCAGTTCTTTTCTTTTCAGTGCCTTCCCTTGTGCTGACGTCACTTACCTCGTTCCTTGCGCTCGCTCCCGGCTCCGGGTTCTCTGGCCTACATTTATCTACGGCCGCTCCCCTCGGTCTCTCCTACTTCCCCCTCTGCTCCTAATTCCTACTCTCTCCAAATTCCCAACCTTAGCACTCTGTTTAAACCCACGCCTTTTAGGATCACTCTGTGCAGACCACTGAAAAAAAATGGATTTCCCACTCTTCTCTCTGATTTATTCCATTCCAGGCCATCAGAATAAAACAAACAATAAATAAATGGACCTAAACGGCAGGATCTGAGAGCTGATACCAGTGATGGAACGATGAGACTCGCCTACATGACACTGCTCCCGCCTCAATCCAGGAATTTCGTTCCCAGGGCCGCCTAGATTACACTGCTCCCGCCTCAATCCAGGAATTTCGTTCCCAGGGCCGCCTAGATTACACTGATCCCGGCTCAATCCTTGAATTTCATTCCCACAGCCGCCTTGATTACACTGCTCCCGTATCAATCCAGGAATTTAGTTCCTAGGGATGCCTAGATTACACTGCTCCCGCCTCAGTCCAGGAATTTCATTCCCAGGGCCGCCTAGATTACACTGCTCCCACATCAATCCAGGAATTTAATTCCCAGGGCCACCTAGTTTACACTGCTCCCGCCTCAGTCAAGGAATTTCATTCCCAGGGCCGCCTAGATTACACTGCTCCCGGCTCAATCCAGGAATTTTATTCGCAGGGCTGCCTAGTTTACACTGCTCCCGCATCAATGCAAGTATTTCATTCCCAGGGCCGCCTAGATTACACTGCTCCCGCATCAATCCAGGAATTTCATTCCCAGGGCCGCCTAGATTACGCTGCTCCCGCATCAATCTAGGAATTTCATTCCCAGGGCCGCCTAGATTACGCTGCTCCCGCATCAATCCAGGAATTTAATTCCAAGGGCCGCCCAGTTTACACTGCTCACGCATCAATCCAGGAATTTCATTCCCAGTGCCGCCTAGTTTACACTGCTCCCACCTCAGTCAAGGAATTTAATTCCCAGGGCCGCCTAGATAACACTGTTCCCGCCTCAGTCCAGGAATTCAGTTCCCATGGATGCCTAGATTACACTGCTCCCGCCTCAGTCCTGGAATTCAATTCCCAGTTCATTTCTCTATTGCCTGAATCGTGAACAAAAATAAGAAGAACATATTTATAAAGAATGATCCTACCCAGACAAACATGGCTTGGTGTTTGACCGAGGGGAAGAACATTTAAAAGGAGCAAAGGGTTAATACCAAGGAATCAAAGCAACACATTTAAAATATTAACCAATGAGATAAATACCCTGTAAGCACCCAATACTCCATGAAACGCTCTGGAAGCATTGATTTCTCGCATAGTCATACTCACAGAAACATAAATATCAGTCAACATTCCCGAATCCTCCATCACCATCCCAGTCTGTGTCCTGTTCCACCGGTAGCACAGGCCCACCAGAGGTGAGGGCACAATGTTATACAGTCGCGTGGGCGAAACCCTACAATCCACAACATTGCCTGAGGACATAATGAAGTCTCATGGGTTACAGTCATATATGGGCAAGGCAACTTCCTGCCGATTCCCACCTACCGCCCTCCCTCAGCTGATGAATCGGCACATCTTCATGATGAACACCAGTTGATCGGAGCACCGAGAGCAGAAAGGGCAAAAATTATACTCTGGATCGAGAGGGGGAAACTTCAATGCCCAACAACAAAAGTGGCTCGGAATTACCATCTTTAATAAAAAGGGAAAAAGTAGAATATGAGAGAAAACTAGCAAGAAATATAAAAGCAGATTGCAAGAGTTTCTACAAGTATGTAAAAAGGAAAAGAGTAGCAAAAGTAAGCATTCGTCCCTTAGAGGCTGAGACAGGATAAATTATTACGGGGAATAAGGCAATTGTTGAAAGGTTAAACAAATATTTTGTATCTCTCTTCACAGTAGAAGACACAAAAACATATGAAAAATGGTGGGAACCAAGTATCTAATGAGGGTGAGGAACTTAATGTAAGTAATATAAGTAGAGAAAAAATACTAAAGCAACTAATGAGATTAAAAGTCAACAAATCGCCTGCACCTGACGGCCTACATTCTACGGTTCTGAAAGAGGTGGCTGAAGAGACAGTGGAGCCATTGGTTTTTTAAATCTTCCAAAATCCCTAGTTTCTAGATTTGTCCCAGCGGATTGGAAGGTCACAAAGGAGGGAGAGAAAACACAAGAAACTACAGGCCAGTTAGCCTGACATCAGTGATCGGGAAAGTGCTGGAATCCATTGTTAAGGAAATAGTATCAAGTCACTTAAAAATCATAACATGATTAGGCAGAGTCAACATGGTTTTATGAAAGGGAAATCGTGTTTGACAAATTTATTAGAGCTTTTTGAGGATGTAACTAGCAGGGTAGATAAAGGGGAACCAGTGGATGTAGTATATGTTCTTTCTAGAGCAGATAAGCTTAAGAAACATAGAATTATACAAGCTTCGAAAGTTATGGCACAGGAGGCGATTCGGCCCATCGAATCTGTGCTGGTCGCGAAAGAGCTATCTAGCCTAATCCCACTATCCAGCTTTTGGTCCGTAGTCCTGTAGATTACGGCACTTCAAGTGCGCATCCAAGTACTTTTTAAATGTGATGTGGGTTTCTGTCCCTACCACCCTTTCCGGCAGTGTGTTCCAGAGACCCACCGCCCTCTGGCTGAAAAAGTTCGCCTCATCTCCCCTCTAATGCTTCTACCAATTACTTTAAATCTATGCCCCCACTTTATTGACCTCTCTGCGAATGGAAATAGGTCTTTCCTATCCATTCCATCGAGGGCCTTCATAATTTTATGCACCTCAATTAAATCTCCCCTCAACCTGCTCTGTTACAAAGAAAACAACCCCAGTCCATCCAATATTTCCTCATAGCTAAAATTCCCCAGTCCTGGCAGCAAAATCGTAAATCTCCTCTGTACCATCTCTAGTGCAATCACACCTTTCCGGTAATGTGTTGACCAGAACAGTAGACAGTACTGTAGCTGTGTTTAAACTCGTGTTTTATACATTTACAACATAACCTCCCTGATCTTATATTCTATGCCTCGGCTAGTAAATCAAAGTATCCTGTATGCATTCTGAACCACCTTATCTATCGGTCATGATACCTTCACGGATCTGTAGACATGAACTCCAATGTTGCTCAGTTGCTCTACATTTCTCATTACCCTACCTATTATTGTGTATCCTCTTGCCTTGTTAGCCCTCCCCAAATGCATAATCTCTCACTTCTCCCGTTTCAATTCTATTTGCCAATGTTCTGCCCACCTGACAAGTCCATTGATATCTTCCTGCTGTCTACAGCTTTCTTCTTCATTATTAACCACACGGCCAATTTTGTATCATCTGCAAACTTCTTAATCGTGTCCCCAACATTGAAGTCTAAATCATTGATTAATACCACAAAAATAAAGGGTCCTAGTACTGAGTCCGGCGGAATACCACTGAAAATCGCCTGCCAGTCACAAAAACATATGTCGACACTTACATGTTGCTTCCTAACACTGAGCCAATTTTGGATCCAACTTGCCACTTTCCCTTGAATGCCATGGACTTTTACTTTTTTGACCAACCTGTCATTTGGGACCTTGTTAAATGTTTTGCTAATATCTATGTGAACTACATCAAATGCACTACCCTCATCGACCCTCCTCTTCATGTTCTCAACAAATTCAATGAAGTTACTCAGGCACGACCTTCCCTTAACAAAGCCATGCTGTATGTCCTTGATGAATCCGTGACTTTCAAAATGCCGATTTATATTGGCCATCAGAATTTTTCCAATAATTCTTTTTAACGCCGAGGTTAGGCTGACTGGCCTTTAATTAATCTGTCTATCCCTTTCTCCCTTTTTAAACAACGGTACAGCTTTAGCTGTCCTACAGTCCTCTTGACCATGTCAGCAGCCAGAGAGGATTGGAAAATGAAGGTCTGAGGCTCCGCTATTTCCTCCTTTGCCTATCTTAAAATCCTGGGATACATTTCATCCGGGCCTCATGATTTAGCTACTTTCAAAGATGCTGAAGCCTTAATGTTTCCTCTCAGTAAGTTTATCTCATCTAATATTTCACACTCCTCCTCCTTAACTAAAATATCTTCATCGTCCCTCTCTTTTGTGAAGACAGACACAAAGTATTTATTTAGATTCATACCCACGTCTTCCACCTTCACACTCTGGTTACCTTTTTGGTCTCTAATAGGCCCATTATTTCCTTAGTTAACCTCTTGCTCTTTATGTATTTATAAATTATCTTTGGGTTTTCCTTGAATTTACTTGCCAAAATTTTTGATGCCCTGGCTGTGCTTTCCTAATTTCCATTTTTAAAATTTCACCCCTGCACTTTCTATACTCCTCTCGGCTTTCCATAGTATTGAGCTCTCGGTATCTGTCAAAAGCTTCCCTTTTTTCCCTTATCCTACCCTATATGCTCCTTGACATCCAGGGGGCTCTAGATTTGGGAGTTCCTTCCTTTTATAATTTTGGTAACATATTTGCTCTGAAGCCTGACTATCTACTCTTTGGGTGCCTCCTGACACTGATTTCCCTTCAAACAGCTGTTTCCAATCCACTTTTGTAAAATCACACCCCATCATAGTAAAATTGGCCTTTCCCCAATTGAGAACATCTACACCTGGTTTATCTTTGTCCTTTTCAAAAAGCGGAGATTCAATAAAGATGTTGAAAATCATGCTGGGTTTTGATAGAGTAAGTCAGTTTCGATTGGCAGAATGGTGGATAACCAGAGGGCACAGATTTAGGTAATTGGCAGAAGAACCGGAGGAGAGATGAGGAGAATTTTCTTTACGCTGTGAGTTTTTTCGATCTGGAATGCACTGACTCAGAAATGGTGGAAGCAGATTCAATAGTAATTTTCGAATTGGATAATTATTTAAAGGGGAAGATTTACGGGGCTCTGGCTAAAGAGTAAGACTATTTAAACAGCTCTTTCAAAGAGTTGGCACGGACATGATGGGCCGAATGGTCTCCTCCTGTGCTGTGCCATTCTATGATTCTTTGAGCAAGAGAACGAGAGAGAGAGAGAGAGAAGAGGGAGAAAGAAAAAGAGAAAGAAAATTAGACACAGATTGACTGGGAGAGGTAGAGGGAAATAAATGAACTTTAAAAAACGAATTGGATAAACACTTGAAGGGGAACAATTTGCAGGACTATGGGAAAAGAGCACGGAATGGGACTAATTGTAGAGGTGAGGCCATGGTGGAATTTGATCTTGAGGATGAGAATATTAAAATCGAGTTGTTGCCGGATCGGGAGCAAATGTTGGTCAGTGATTACAGGGGTGATGGATGAACGGGACTTGGTGCGAGTTAGGATATGGGCAGCAGAACTTTGGATGAACTCTAGTTTATGGAGGCTTGTAACTGGGAGGCCGGCCAGGGGAGCATTGGAATAGCTGAGTCTGGATTGAACAAAGGCATGGAAGAGGGTTTATGCGGCGGAAGGGCTGAGGTGGAGCGGAGACGGGTGAAATTTTGGGGGTGGTAGTAGGCAGGACTGGTGATTCAGAAGATATGATTCCGGAACTCAGCTCAGGGACAAAGAGATGACGGAGGTTGCAAGGAGTCTGGTTCAGCCTCAGACATTGAAGAGGGAGGGGGACTGAATCGATCGATAGAGAATGGAGTTTTTGACGAGGTCCGAAGACAATGGCTTTGCTCTTCTCAAGGTTTAAGTGACAAAAGTAATACAGTGAAACGTGGTTTACAGATCCAATTTCTGGATATGGAGACTTACGAAGGACACCAACAGCAGTAAAGAATGAAGAATAGCAATGCAGTTAGATAAGGTTTGCAGAGTTAATTACTGGATAGAGAGACTTACCAGGAACAACAACCGCAGCAAGGAGGGGAGAGCAAACGACAAGTACAATAATGCAGTAAAGCATGGTTTATCGAATAGCTGGATAAAGAGACTTACCAGGAACACCAACAGCAGCAAGGAGCGGATAGTAAATGTATTGAATAATCAGAAGTGCATAAAAGGTCTGCTCTGCTATTGATAGCCCATCATAATATTCTGAAAGATAGTCAAACTCCCAGCTGAAACTCCTGCCCATTGTTGTAACATTCCAATCTACTGTAGTCAGATTCCGACCCATTGTTTTAACATTCCAATCTACTGTTCTCAGATTTTGACCCATTGTTGTAACATTCCAATCTGCTGTTCTCAGATTCCGACTCCCGCTCTGTGGAGCAGCGCGCTGATCCTTGTTAGTGCCGGAGGTGATGCTTTCACTGACACTATGGGATAACACGTTGAAAAGAGCCCCTTATTAATAGAAGGGGGAAACCCTGCATTGATACAATTAGGGTCCATGGAGACTGACATTAATTACCGTCACTGAACAAACAGCCTCATTTAACCCGTGGAGACTGACATTAATTACAGTCACTTAACAAACAGGTTTAGTTAACCCCTTTCAATCCAGCACTCTTTGTACCACAGTAAAGTAGAACATTTCCCTGGTCTGGATGGGATGTATGAGTGTTGCTGAGGGAAGGAATGGTGGAAACAGCACACGATCTTGCCAGAATATTTCAATCCTCCTTGGATATGGGAGTGGTGCCAGAGGACTGGAGGGTTGCAAATGTTACTCCCTGTTTAAAAAAGGAGAGAGAAATAAACACTGTAACTACAGGCCAGTCAGCCTAACGGCAGTGGTGGGGATACTTTTAGAGGTCATATTCCCGGAGAAAATTATCTGTCTTTGGAACAAACATGGATTAATAAATGACAAACAGCACGGATATGTTAACGGCAAAGTGTGTCTAACAAACTTGATTGAGTTCTGTGATGAAGTAACGGAGAGGGTTGATGAGGGTAGTGCGGTTGATGTTGTGTATATGGACATTCAAAATGCATTTGATAAAGTGCCATTGATTAGACGTGTTAGTACCGAAGGGACAGTGGCAATGGAGATCTGACATTGGATAAGGAACAGAAAAGAGTGAGTAGTGGTGAACGGTTGTTGTTCAGACTGGAGGGAAGTGTACAGTGGTGTCTCCCAGGAGACACTATTCAGACCACAGCTCTTTCTGATATGTATTAAAGATATAGACTTATATATAAAGGGCAGAATTTGAACGTTTGCAGAGGACACGAAACTCGGAAATGTAGTAAACACTGAGCAGGATAGTAGTTGGCTTCAGGAGCACATAGCCAGACTGCTGAAATGAGCAAAGTGATGAAAGGTGTCGTTGACAGTGCTATTAAGTGGCACTTACTCACCAATAACCTGCTCACCGATGCTCAGTTCGAGTTCCGCCAGGACCACTTGGCTCCAGACCTCATTACAGCTTTGGTCCAAACATGGACAAAAGAGCAAAATTCCAGAGTTGAGGTGAGAGTGACTGACCTTGACATCAAGGCAGCATTGGACTGAGTGTGGCCTCAAGGATCCCTAGTAAAATTGAAGTCAATGGGAAGCAAGGGGAAAATTCTCCACTGGCTGGAGTCATACCTAGCACAAAGGAAGATTGTTGTGGTTTTTGGATGTCAATCATCACAGCCCCAGGACATCGCTGCAGGAGTTCCTCAGGGCGATGTCCTCGGCCCAATCATCTTCAGCTACTTCGTCAATGACCTTTGTTGCATCATATGGTCAGAAGTGAGGATGTTCGCTGATAATGCTCAGTGTTCAGTTCTATTCGCAACTCCTCAGATAATTAATTAGTCCATGCCCGCATGCAGCAAGACCTGGACGACGTTCAGGCTCGGGCTGATAAGTGGCAAATAATAATCACACCACACAAGTGCCAGGCAATGACTATCTCCTACAACAGCCACATCCCCTTGACATTAAATGGGATTACCATGGCCAAATCCACCACCATCAATATCCTGGGGGTTACCATTGACCGGAACCTTAACTGGACCAGCCACATAAATACTGTGGCTAAAAGAGCATGTCAAGGCTGGGTATTCTGCATCGAGTGTGGCACCTCCTGACTCCCCAAAGCCCTTCCACAATCTACAAGGCACAAGTCAGGAGTGTGAAGGAATACTCTCCACTTGTCCAGGTGAGTGCAGCTCCAACAACACTTAAGAAGCTCGACATCATCCAGGTCAAATCAGCCCACTTGATTGGTACCCCAGCCAGCACCTTAAACATTCACTTCTTCCAACAAGCGTACCGTGGCTGCAGTTTGTACCATCTACAACAGGCACTGCAGCAACTTGCCAACGTTTCTTTGGCAGCACCTCCGAAACCCGCAGCCTCTACCACCTAGGGCAGCAGGAGCATGGCAACACCACCAACCGTAATTTCCCTTCCAAGTCACATACCATCCTGACTTGGAAGTATATCGCCTTTCCTTCATTGTCGCTGGGTCAAAATCCTGCAACTCCCTCCGTAACAGCACTGTGGGAGCACCTTCACCTCATGGACTGCAGCGGTTCAAGAAGGCGGCTCACCAACTCCTTCTCAAGGGCAGCTAGAGATGGACAATAAATGATGGCTGTGCCAGCGATGGCCACATCCCATGAATGAATAAAAAAGAAAAACAAGACTGATAGCAGATGACATTCCATAAATTCCATAGATTCTATAACGGTTCCCACGGATTGGAATTTAGCAAATGTAAACCCACTATATAAGAAAGGTGGGAGAGAGAAAACCCGGAACTACAGACCAGTTATCCTGACATCAGTAGTAGGGAAAATGCTGGAATCTATTATTAAGGACGTGGTAACAGGGCACTTAGAAAATTATAATAGGATTGGGCAGAGTCAACACGGATTTATGAAAGGGATATTGTGTTTGACGAATCTGTTAGTGTTTTTTGAGATTGTAACTAGCAGAATAGATAAGGGGGAGCCAGTAGATGTGGTGGATTTGGATTTTCAGAAGAAATTCGATAAGGTGCTACACAAGAGGTTATTAAACAAAATTAGGGTTCATGGGATTAGGGGTAATATACTAGCATGGGTTGAGGATTGGTTAACGGACAGAAAACAGAGAGTAGCAATAAATGGGTAATTTTCGGGTTGGCAGGCTGTAACTAGTGGGGCACCGCAAGAATCAATGTTTGGGCCTTAGCAATTCCCAGTCAATATCAATGATTTGGATGAGGGGATCAAATGTAATATATGCAAGTTTGCTAATGATACAAAGCTGGGTGGGAATGTAAGTTGTGAGGAAGATGCAAGGAGGCTTCAAGGAGATATAGACAGGCTAACTGATTGGACAAGAACATGTCAAATGGAATATAATGTGGAGAAATGTGAAGTTAGGAAAAATAGAAAAGCAGAGTATTTTTTTTAAATGGTGCGAGATTGGGAAATGTTGGTGTTCAGAGGGACCTGGGTTTCCTTGTACATGAATCACTGAAAGTTAACATGCAGGTACAGCAAGAAATTAGGAAAGCAAATGGTATGTTGGCCTTTTTTACAAGAAGATTTGAGTACAAATGTAAAGACGTCTTACTGCAATTATATAGGGCCCTGGTAAGACCACACCTGAAGTATTATGTACAGTTTTGGTCTCCTTACCCACGGAAGGATATAATTGCCAAAGAGAGAATGCAACGAAGGTTCACCAGACTTGTTCCTGGGATGGGGGGGATTGTCGTCGGAGGAGAGATCGAGTAGACTAGGCCTATATTCTTTAGAGTTTATTAGAATGAGTGGTGATCTCATTAAAACATACAAAACTATTCCAGGGTTTGACAGGGTAGATGCAGGGAGTATGTTTCCCCTGGCTGGGGAGTCTAGAACCAGGGGTCACATTCTCAGAATAAGGGGTCGGCCAGTTAGGTCTGAGATGAGGAGAAATTTCTTCTCTCAGAGGTTGGGGAATCTTTGGAATTCTCCACACCAGCGGGCTGGGGAGACTCAGTCGTTGAGTATATTCAAGACAAAGATCGATAGATTTTTGGATATTAAGGGAATCAAGGGACATGGGGAAAGTTCAGGAAAGTGGTCTCTCTCTCTCTCTCTCTCTCATGGCCGTGCCTTCAGCTGCCTGGGCCCTAAGTTCTGGAATTCAGTCTGTAAAGCTCTCTCCCTCTCTCAAGACGCTCGTGAAAACCTACCTCTTTGACCAAGCTTTTGATTATCTGCGCTAATATCTCCTTATGTGGCTCGGTGTCAAATGTTGTTTGATACACTCCTGTGAAGCGTCTTGAGACGTTTTACTACGTTGAAGGCGCTATATAAATACAAGTTGTTGTTGTTGTGTATTGCTTATGTTCATTTTAAGAATTAACAGTAAATTTTACTCCACTGTTTATTGTTATCACGCCCAAGATAAAAATTAACTATAAATTTATTCCCCTGTGTATTTTGATCAAGCCCAATATAAAAAAATAAATTCAACAGTTTTATCCTGTGTATTGATTATCAAGCCCGATTTCACAATTTATTGTACATTTATTCCCTTGTGAATTCTTTATGATTTCCATTTTAACAATTAACTGTAGTTTTGTACTCCATGCACACGTTAACTCAAACACTTTAAAAAACTAATTTAATTAGAGAGTTTAATGGTCAACTGATCAATTAACTAACTTTATTCCTCCGATTAATAGTTATTATTTTACCAAATTTAACAACTTTAGCTTTGTAGCCTGCGCACTCGTTCCAAGCCAAATTTTACAATTAACTAATTTTATCTGCCTGTGTGCTTCTTATATTCAATTCGAAAATTAACTAAGTTTATTCCCCTCTTTATTAGTTATCACGCCCAATTTAACAATTAACTGTGACAGATTTACCCTGTGTTTTGATTATCATAACCAATTTAACAATTACCTGTGACAGTTTTACTCTGTGTAATGGTTATCATACCAATTTTAACAATTACCTGTAACTGCTTTACCCTGTGTATTGGTTGTCATACCCAATTTAACAATTACCTGTGACAGTTTTACCCTGTTATTGGTTACCATACCCAATTTAACAATTACTTGTGACAGTTTTACCCTGTTATTGGTTACCATACACAATTTAACATTTATCTGTAACAGATTTACCCTATGTATTGGTTATCATACCCAATTTAACAATTAACTGTAACTTATTGCACCAGTGTATTACTTATCCAATAAATTTAAATAACTTTAGCTTTTGTTTCCCCTCTGTTGCTTAATATGTCCAGTTTTTCAATAAATTGCAACGCTCTGAATAAAATAAACAGGAGCAGGCGTAGGTCATACATCCTCTCGAGCCTGCTCTGCAATCTGTGTACTAGTTATCATATCCAATTTATCAACCAACTGTGCCTTTGTTCCTCGGTGTATTGGTTACCAATTCCATTTTAAAACCATCTTCAGTTCTATTCCCCTCTGTGTTGGTTTTCATTTTCAAGTTAACAATTAACGGTAAATTTATTCCTATGTGTCTTGATGATCAAGTCCAATTTACCAATTAACTGGATCTTTATTCCACTATGTATTACTTATCATGGATAGCCAGTATAGATTTGTTAACGGCAAATCGTGTTAGACTAACTTGATTGAGATTTTTGATGAGATAACAGAGAGGGTGGATGAGGGCTGTGCAGTTGAATTTGTGCATACGGAAGCTCAATAGGTGTTTGATAAATATACACATATTAGGCTTGATAGCAAAACTGATGCCCATGGGATATAATGAGCAGTAGCAGCATGGATAGAAAATTGGCTAAGGGACAGGAAACAGGGAATTGTGGTGAATGGTCGTTTTCGGGCTAAAGGGTGTTATACAGTGGAGTACCAGAAGATTCAGAGCTGCGGCTGGAGGGAGGCATACAGTAAAGCTCACCAGGGTTCAGTACTGGGGGATGGAGGGAGGCATACAGTGGAGCTCCCCAGGCTTCAGTACTGGGAGCTGGAGGGAAGTATATTGTGGAGCTCCCCAGGGTTCAGTACTGGGTATGGAGGGAGGTATACAGTGGAGCTCCACAGGGTTCAGTACTGGGGGCTGGAGGGAGGTATAGCGTGGAGTTCCACAGGGTTAAGTACTGGGGGCAGGAGGGAGGTATAGACTGCTGTTCCCCAGGGTTCAGTATTGGGGGCAGGAGGGAGGTATACAGTGGAGTTCCCCAAGGTCCAGTACTGGGAGCTGGAGGGAGGTATACAGTGGAGTTTCACAAGGTTCCGCACATGGGGGGCTGGAGGGAGGTATACAATGGAGTTCCAAAGGGTTCAGTACAGGTGCCTGGAGGGAGGTATAGAGTGGAGTTCCCCAGGGTTCAGTACTGGGGAATGGAGGGAGGAATTCAGTGGAGTTCCCCAGGGTTCGGTACTGGGGAATGGAGGGAGGAATACAGTGAAGTTCCCCAGGGTTTAGTACAGGGGAATGGAGGGAGAAATACAGTGGTGTTCCCCAGGGTTTAGTACTGGGGAATGGAGGCAAGAATATAGTGGTGTTCCCCAGGGTTCAGTACTGGGGGCTGGAGGGAGGTATACAGTGGAGTTCCCAAGTGTACAGTACTCGGGACTGAAAATAGGTATACAGTGGCGTTCCCCAGGGTTCAGTACTGGGGGCTGGAGTGAGGTATACAGGAGTTCCCCAGGGTTCAGTACTGGCGGCTGGAGGGAGGTATGCAGTGCTGTTTCCCAGGGTTCAGTACTGGGGGGCTTAAGGAAGGTTTACAATGTGGTTACCCAGGCTTTAGTACTGGCGGCTGAAGGGAGATATACAGTGGAGTTTCCCAGGGTACAGTACTCGGGGCTGGAGGGAGTTATATAGTTCAGTTCTACAGGTTCAGTACGGGGGGCTGGAGGGAGGTATATAGTGGAGTTCCCCAGGGTTCAGTACTGGGGGCTGGAAGGAGGTATAAAGTGGAGCTCGCCAGGGTTCAGTACTGGGGGCTGGAGGGAGGTATACAGTGCTGTTCCCCAGGGTTCAGTACTGGGAACTGGAGGGAGGTATACAATGGAGTTCCCCAGGGTTCATTACTGGTGACTGGAGGGAGGTATACTGTGCGGTTCCCCAGGGTTCATTACTCGGGGCTGGAGGGCGGAATACAGCGGAGTTCCCCAGGGTTCAGTACTGGAGGCTGGAGGGAGGTAAGCAGTTGATTTCCCCAGGGTTCAGTACTGGGCGCTCCATCCACTTTGGACCTAAAAAGGATAGGACAGAGTACTTTCTAAATGGTGAAAATCTAAAAACAGTGGAGCTCCAACGAGACTTGGTGGTCCATGTATATGATCGTTACAATTTCCTGGAGAGACACAGAAGATAATCAAAAAGGCTCATGGAAAGTTGCCTGTTATATCTAATGGATTGGAAGACAAGGGGATAGAATTTATTCTGCAGCTATACAAAGCCCTTGTTAGACCACACCTGGATTACTGTGAACAGGTCTGGGCACCACAGATTAGGAAGGATATATTGGCCTTGGACAACAAGGATTAAATTACGAGAGGAGATTACACAAACTAGGGTTTTGTTCTCTGGAATTTAAAGTGTTAAGGGGTAATTTGATCAGTGTTTCTAGATATTAGGGGGAACTGATAGAGATAATCTATTTCCGCTGGTTTGAGAGTCTACGAACATGACGCATATTTAAAAGTTAGAGCCAAACCTTTCAGGAGTGAAATTTGGAAAGAGTTCTACAGACAAAGGGTGCTAGAAGTTTGGAACTCTCTTCCGCAAATGGCAATTGATGGAAGAACAATTGTTAATTCTAAATCGGAGATTTTTTAGGTTGTAGTTAACCAAATGTATTACAGAATATAGGGCAAACTGCCAATATGGAGTTAGTTCGCAGATCATCCAAACCCTCCGTGAATGGCGGAACAGGCTCGAGGATCTAATTGGCCTATCCATGTTCCCTTGTTCCAAAAAAGAGTCTGATTCAGCCTCAGACAATCGCTTGGGGCAGGAATAGAGTCGCTGATTAGGGAATGGAGTTTGTGGCGGGAACCGAAGACAATGGAATCAGTCTTCCCAATATTTAGCTGCAGGACATTTCTGCTCATCCGCTGTGCATTGTTTACCATGACCAAATTAACAATTAACTGCATCTGTATTGCCCTGTGTATTGTTATAGTTTCAAATTGGCCAGGGAATAAATAGAGTTACAGAACAGGAGTATAAATTGAGAGGAACTGCAACTACAACTTCATATCAAACACTCCCATGGCAGGAACAGCACGGGTTAGATACAGAGTAAAGCTCACTCTACATTGCCCCATTAAACACTCCTTTGGCAAGTACAGCACGGGTTAGCTACAGAGTGAAGCTCCCTCTACACTTTCCCGTCAAACACTCCCAGGGCAGGTACAGCAATCGTTAGATACAGAGTAAAGCTCCATCTACACTGTTGCATCAAACAGGCCCAGGGCAGGCAGAGCATGGGATTCAGGGCAAAGTGTCAAGTTGGATTCAAAACTGATTCGGAGAAAGGAAGCAGAGGGTGTTTTTGTGACTGGAAGGCTGTTTCCAGTGGGGTTCCGCAGGGCTCAGTACTTTTTCTGCTATATATCAATGATCTGGACTTGAATATAGCGAGTATGATTAAGAAGTTTGCGATGATACTAACATCGGCTGCGTGGCTGATACTGAAGAAGGAAGCTGTAGACTGCAGGAAGATATCAATAAATTGGTCAGGTGGGCAGATCAGTGGTAAATGGAATTCAATTCAGAGAAGTGTGAGGTAATGCATTTGGGGTGGGCCAAAAATGGAAGGGAATACACATTAAATGGTAGTACACTGAGTAGTGTAGAGGAACAAAGGGACCTTGGAGTGCATGTCCACAGATCCCTGAAGGTAGCAGGCCAGGTAGATAAGGTGGTAAAGAAAGCATACGGAATGCTTGACTTTATTCGCCGTGGCATAGAATTCAAGAGCAGGGGGGGTTATGCTTCAATTGTATAAAACACTAGTTAGGCCTCAGCTAGAGTACTGCGTGCAGTTCTAGTCACCACATTACAGGAAAGATGTGATTGCACTAGAGAGGGTACAGAGGAGAATTACAAGGATGTTGCCGGGAGTAGAGAATCTTAACTATGAGGAAAGTCTGGATAGGCTGGGTCTGTTTTCCTTGGAACAGAGGAGGCTGAGGGGAGACCTTATTGAAGTGTATAAGATTATGAGGGGCATAGAAAAAGTGGATTTAAAGGACCTATTTCCCTTAGCAGAGGGGTCAAAAACCAGGGGGCACAGATTTAAAGTAATTGGGGGAAGGTTTAGAGGGGATTTGAGGGACATTTCTTCACCCAGATGGTTGTGGGGGTCTGGAACTCATTGCCTGAAAGGGTGGTCGAGGCAGGAACCCAAACCACATTAAAAAAGTACCAAGATGTGCACTTGGGATGCTCAAACCTGCAGGGCTACGGACCAAGAGTGGGAAGTGGAATTAGGTTGGATAGCTCTTTGTTGGCCGGCGCATACAGGAGGGGTCGAAATGGACTCCTTCCGTGCTGTAACTTTCATAGATTCTATTCTAGATTCGGAGTAAAGCTTCCGCTACACTGTCCCATTAAACACGCCCAGGGCAGGTACAGCACGTGTTAGATACCGATAAATCTCCCGCTAATTCGGTCCATCAAGCACATCCAACTCAGATACAATATGTGTTCAATGCAGCGTACAGCTACCCAATGAAGCACAACCAGCTCAGGTACAGCATGGGGTGAATACAGAATAAAGATCCCTCTACGTGTAAATGTCAAACACTTCCGGGTGAGGTACGAGCAAGGTTTATCTATGAGTTAAGCTCCGCTCCACTTGCCGCATCAACGGCCGAGCCTGACGGCAGAAGTTGAACAACTCCCAGTATCTGGTTAGACTCTCACCTCGGCAAAATCCTGGACTGATGGGATTCTCTGTAAAGTTCCTCACCTTTTCAATCATTGTTGAAGCTTCCCGTTGTATCCCGTCTCTGACACTGGAGGGTTTGTGTCCCATCAGATCTGCTCCGTGAACCCATCGACATTTCTCCAGTCCCAGGGAGTGCGGCGATGATTCGACTTGTCTCTCTCCACCTTCCTGAGATATTGCTCACTCCACGAAAATTTCAATAGAAAAATAATTCATATTAATCCCAGATTCTGTAACTGGAATACATGGGAGCTGTTTTTTTGACTGTGATTATATTTAATTTGAATATGTTTACAATTAATGTGTGTGTTCTCTTACTTATCTTAATATTAAATTGTCTTTTCTGCCCCTTTGCCCTGTTTATTGCGACTAAACTCACTGCCAGTGTCAGCTGTCACTCCAGCTCCTCCTACAGTGACATCTCACTTATGGGCCGTAACCGGGGGCGGGGCCCTGTCTCCAGGTGACATCACGCAGGAACCAAGAGCCAATCACACAGCATCCAGGAGCGATATCACAAAGCAGCCGGAGCCCCTCCCACTCGAGTTGCCACAGGGTCACATTGACCAGACTCTTCTCCTGGTGTGTAGTCTCACTGAGCATGAACACAGGGTGTACAATCAGCCCCGTCTCCGACCCCGCTCCCCTCATAGAATCATAGAATGATACAGCCCCGGAGAAGCCCATTCGGCCCTTCGTGTCTGCGCCGGCTCTTTTAAAGAGCTGCCCAATTGGTCCCACTCCTCTGCTCTTTCCCCATAGCCCTGCAACCTTTTCAGCTTCGAGTATTTATCAAATTCCCTTTTGAAAGTTACTGTTTAATCTGCTTCCACCACCCTTTCAGGCAGTGCAATCCAGATCACAACAATTCGCTGCGTAAATAATGTTTTCCTCATGTCGCCTCTTTGCCAATTATCTTAAATCTGTGTCCTCCGTTTACCCACCCTTCTGCCACTGGAAACAGTTTCTCCTTATCTACTCTCTCAAAACCCTTTCAGGATTTTGAACAATTCCATCATATATCCACTCAAATCTTTAATCCAAGGTAAATATTTTCGCTTCTCTCTCCACGTAACTGAAGTCCCTCTTCCCTGGTGCCATTCCAGTAAATCTCCTCTACACCCTCTCCAAGGCCTTGACATCCTTTAAAGTGGTGCCGAGAATTGGACACAATGCTCCAGCTGTGGACTAATCAGTGATTTATAAACGTTTAGGATAACTCCCTTGCTTTTTTATGCTGCCTCTATATATAAAGCTAAGGATCCCTTTTGTCTTTTTAACAGCTTTCTCAACCTCACCTGCCAGCTTCAAACAGTTGTTTACATTCACCCCAGGTCTCTCTGTTCGTGCACTCTCTTTAAAATTATACCATTTATTTATATTGACTCTCATTCTTCCTACCAAAATGAATCATCGCACACTTCCCTCCAGTCTGAAAAACATGCGTTCACCGCTACTCTCTGCTTTCTGTCCTGAGCCAATGTTGTATCCATGCAGCCGCTGCCCCTTTCACACCATCGGCTTTTTCTATCAAGTCTATTATGTGTCACTTTATCAAACACGTTTTGTTAGTCCATATACACAACATCGACGTCACTACCCTCATCCACCTTCTTCGTTACTTCATCAAAGAACTCAATTAAATTAGTCAAACATGATTGGCCATTAACAAATCCATGCTAGATTTCATAAAGTCAGAGTCATAACGGCACAGAAGGAGGCCATTCGGCTCATCGAGTTCGTGCCGCCTCTCTGCAAATCAATCCAGTTAGTCCCATTCCCCCGCTCTATCCCCATAGCCCTGCAAGTTTATTTCCAAGTGGCTATCCGTTGAAAACATTGAGTGTCTCCACTTCCACCACTTCCGTCGGCAGTGAGTTCTAGGTACTCACCACTCGCTGCGTAAAAAAAGCTTTCCCTCACATCCCCCTGTATCTCTTGCCTAAAACCATAAATCTGTGTCCCCTAGTCCTTGTACCATCAACGAGTGGGAACAGCCTTTCCCCGTCAAGCCTATCCAAACCCGTCATAATCTTGTACACCTCTATCAAATCATTCTCAACCTCCTTTGCTCTAAAGGAAACAAATCCAGCTTCTCCAACCTGTCCTTTTAGATAAGATCCCCCATCACCGGAACCATTCTGGTAAATCTCTTCTGCACCCTCTCCAGGGCCTTCACATCCTTCCTAAAGTGCAGAGACCAGAACTGGTAACAATAATCCAGTTGTGGACTAACCAGCGCATTATAAAGTTTCAGCATAACTTCCCTACTTTTGTACTCAATACCATTATTTATGAAGCCAACGATCCCATATGCTTTGCCAACCACTCTCTCAATATGTTCCACCACCTTCAGGGACCTTTGCACGTTAATTCCCAGGTCCCTCTGTCCCTGCACACTCTTTCAAACTGTACAATTAAGTGTATATTGCCTTTCCCTGTTCCTTCTGCCTGAGTGCATCACCTCACACTTCTCTTTATTAAATTCCACCTGCCACTTGTCTTTCATTTATTAATTCTGATTTTTGTAAGTGCCAAATAATTTTGTCCAGGAATAACGTCTGTAGAAGTTTCCCCACCACTGACTGGCCTATAGTTGTCGGGTTTATGCCTGTCCTGTTTAGTGAACAGGGATGCAACATTTGCAATCCTCCAGTCCTCTGGCACCACTCCCATTCCGAAGGGAGGATTGGAATTATGTGCCAGAGCCTCCGCAATTTCATCCCTAACTTCCCACATCAAACTTGGATGCATCCCATCCGGACTGGGCAACGTTTCTACTTTGAACGCGCCAACCTTGATAGTAGCTCCGCTTTTTCTAATGTTAACCCATCCAATTTGTCTCCTACCTCGACCTTTACTGTGACATTGGCATCCTCTTCTTCAGTGAACACAGATGCAAAATGCTCATTTAAAAACATAGAAACATAGAAGATAGGAGCAGGAGTAGGCAATTCAGCCCCTCGAGCCTGCTCCGCCATTATATGAGATCATGGCTGATCATGCAAACTCAGTACCCTGTACCTGCCTTCTCCCCATATCCCTTGATACCTTTAGCTTTAAGAAATAAATCTAACTCATTCTTGAATAGATTTAATGAATTGGCCTCAACTACCTTCTGTGGTAGAGAATTCCACAGGTTCACCACTCTCTTGCTGAAGAAATTCTACCCATTTCTGTCCTAAATGGCTTACCGCTTAACCTTAGATTATGACCCCTGTTTCTGGACTCTCCGACCATCGGGAAAATTCTTCCTGCATCTAGTTTGTCCAGACCTGTCAGAATTCTATATGTTTCGATGAGATCCCCTCTCATTCTTCTATACTCCAGCGAGTATAAGCCCAATCGACCCAATCTCTCCTCATATGTCATTCCTGCCATCCCAGGTATCAGACTTGTGAATCTTCGCTGAACTCCCTCCATGGCAAGAACATCCTTCCTTAGATAAGGCGAACAAAACTGCACACAATACTCAAGGTGTGGTCTCATCAAGGCCCTGTACAACTGCAGCAGGACATCTCTGTTCCTATACTCAAACCCTTTCTCTATGAAGGCCAACATACCATTTGCCTTCTACACCGCCTGCTGCACCTGCATGCTTACCTTCAGCGAATGGTGCACAAGGACACCCAGGTCTCGTTGCTCTTCCCCTTCTCCCAATCTATTGCCATTCAGATAATAGTCTGCCTTTCTGTTTTTGACACCAAAGTGGAAAACCTCGCATTTATCCACGTTATATTGCATATGCAACGCTTCTGCCCACTCACCCAACCTGTCCAAATCATCCTGGATTTTCTCGGTATCCTCCTCGCAGCACACACACCCACCCAGCTTTGTGTCATCTGCAAACTTGGAGATATTACATTCAGTTCCCTTATCTAGATCATTAATGTATATTGTGAATAGCTGGGGTCCAAGGACCGATCCCTGCGGTACCCCACTAGTCACTGCTTGCCACTCGGAAAAAGACCGATTAATTCCTACAATTTGCTTTCTGACCGCCAACCAGTTCTCTATCCAAGTCAATACCTTGCCCCCAATCCCATGTGCCTTTACTTTACACGCTAATCTCTTATGCGGGACCTTGCAGAAAGCCTTTTGAAAGTCCAAATACACCACATCTACTGGTTCTCCCTTATCTACTTTCCCAGTTACATCCTCAAAAAATTCCAGTAGATTAGTCAAGCACGATTTACCTTTTGTAAATCCATGTTGACTTTGTCCGATCCTGTCACTGTTGTTCAAGTGCTCAGCTATTACATCCTTTATAATGGACTCTAGCATTTTCCCCACTGCCGATGTCAGGCTTAACGGACTGTAATTCCCCGCTATCTCTCTACCACCCTTTTTAAATAGTGGGGTAACACTAGCTACCCTCCAATCCATGGGTACAGTTCCAGATTCCATCGAATGTTGGAAGATGATCAGCAATGCAGCTACTATTTCTAGGGACACTTTCTTAAGTACCCTAGGATGTAGATTATCAGGCCCTGGGGATTTATCGGCCTTCAATCCCGTCAATTTCCCTAACACTATTTCCCTGCAAATACTGATTTTTTTCAGTTCCTCCCTTTCATCAGACCGTTTGTTCTCCAACATCTCCTGGTGGTTATTTGTGTCTTCCTTTGTGAAGACAGAACCAAAATATGCATTTATTTGGGCTGCCATTTCTTTGTTCCCCTTTATAACTTCCCCCGCTTCTGACTGCAAGGGACCTACACTTGATTTCATAATTTTTTTTCTCTTCACATATCTATAAAAACTCTTACAGTCAGTTTTTATGTTCCCTGCAAGCTTACTTCCATAGTCTATTTTCCCTTCTTAATTAATCCCTTTGTCCTCCTTTGTTGAATCCTAAACTGCTCCCAATCCTCAGGGTTACCGCTTTTTCTGGCCAATTTAAATGCCCTCTCCTTGGATCTTATGCTATCACTAATTTCCCTTGTTAGCCACGGTTGAGTCACCCTTTTTGTTTTATTCTTATGCCACACTGGGATGAACAAATTCTGCAGTTCATCCATGCAGTCTTTGAATGTTTGCCATTGCCTATCCACCGTCAACCCGTTGAGTGACATTCCCCAATCAATCCTACCCAATTCGCGCCTCATACCATCGTAGTTTCCTTTACTTAAATTCAGGACCCTAGTCTCGGATTCAATTACTTCACTCTCCATCCTAATGAAGAATTCTATCATATTATGATCACTCTGACCCAAGGGGCCTCGTACAACAAGATTGCTAATTAATCCTTTCTCGTTACATAATACCCAGTCTAAGATGGCCTGATCTCTGGTTGGTTCCTTGACATATTGTTCCAGAAAACCATCCCGTAAACATTCTAGGAATTCCTCCTCCACAGTATTTTTACTAATTTGGTTAGCCCAAGTAATATGTAAATTATAGTCACCCATGATGACTGCTGTGCCCTTACTGCATGCTTCTCTAATTTCCCCTTTAATGCCATCCCCAACCTCCGTATTACTGTTTGGAGGTCTATATACCACTCCCACTAACGGTTTCTGCCCCTTGTTATTTCTCAGTTCTACCCATACAGATTCTGCATCATGAGAGCTAATATCCTTCCTTTCAATTTTGTTAATCCCCTCTTTAACCAGCAATGCTACCCCACCTCCCTTTCTTTTTTGCCTATCTTTCCTAAATATTAAATACCCCTCGATGTTGAGTTACCAGCCTTGGCCAACCTGGAGCCATGTTTCTGTAATCCCACTCAAATCGTATTCATTTACTTCTATTTGCGCAGCTAATTCATCAACCTTGTTCCGAATGCTCCTTGCATTAAGACACAAGGGGCTAAAAATTCAGTCGCGCCCCGTTTGGGGCGCACATATCGTCCAGGCGCAAAAATTAGCGCCTGGCGCTAATTATCGCCACTGACTGGAAACTTCACTTTTAACGCCCCGGGAGGTGATTGGAGCGCTAAATCAGGCGCTGCACACCTGTCTTAAGGCGCAAAGGCCGCGGAGTGAGGCGCTAACTCAGAGCGCGAGCGCAGCGCAGGTGCTGCCAATTAGCAAGGGAACACAGACACATTGGCGCCGGCCAGTTCTTAAAGCGGGGTGGCGATCTTGCTCCCCAGCCACACCCTGCTCATTGCAGTCTTGTATCTTGGCCTGGAGAGACCTGTGAATCCATTTTCCATCCAAGGATGGAGAGGGTGAGAGAACGAGCTCAGCGCTTCACCGAGCGGGCCTTGGATGCTCTGGTTGGCGCGGTGGAGCGCCGAAGAGCAATACTGTACCCAGAGAGTGGCAGGAGGCCTTTGCCGCGCGACTACAGAAGAGTGTGGAGGGAGGTGGCTCAGTGTGTCTCCTCCAGGAGCATGGTGCCCAGGACCCATGTCCAATGCCGGAAAAAGTTCAACGTCCTCACTCGGGTCGTCAGGGTGAGTGGCTTTTTTGCAATACCTCTACATCCCTCCATCTCAACCTCACTCTATGGCCAGAGGGTCTTAAAACCACAATTAACAACACTCATCCAACACCTATGGCCCTTTCATGAAGCACACACACACATTCCATACTTTGCATACAGTAAGGGCTATTCACCTATGGGAGGCACATCAGGCAAGACCATGGCTGTATACAGTAAGGGCTATTCACCTATGGGAGGCACTTCAGGCAAGACCATGGCTGTATACAGTAAGGTCTATTCACCTATAGGAGGCACATCAGGCAAGACCATGTCGGTATACAGTAAGGGCTATTCACCTATGGGAGGCACATCAGGCAAGACCATGGCTGTATATTTACTCAGACGCCGTCCTTTTTCGTGCATGCCAAGCTGGCGCATAATAGGAGACAGCAGCAACGGACGGGTGGAGGGCGGCCTCAGCTGCAACCCCTCAGCGATCTGGAGGAGCGCGTCCACAGGATTGTGGCAAGCCGGGTGATCGTTCCCGTCGCCACTGGAGACGCCGACCCCGTTCTGGACAGCAATGGTAAGGTCATCACCTTTTTGTCCTCTGTCCTTCCACTTGTCCCTCACAACACCAGCCTTTGACACTTTCAATCCAACTTACTAACTCGCTGCACTTTTTCCTCCCTTACTGCCACCCTGTCCTCACGCTAAAGCCACTCTTGTACCTCCCTGCTTTCAGATGGTGATTCACCAGCTGAGGAGACGGGCCCTGAAGCTGCCAGTGGGAGTGAAGCTGCAGCCGAGGAGGAAGAGGAAGCCGGAGCTTCAGTGCCACCCTCTCCCGAGGAAGCCCATGCCAACACTGGGTACACGCCTTCCCTGGAGGAGAGCAGGGGGGAAGGGTCTGATGAGGGGGAAGCTCCAGGACCCAGCGGGCTGCAGCAACGCGATGGGGGTAGGGGAGCTCGGGGGCCTTCTCCCCGGAGGGAGAGTATGCCAGCGAGTCCTGCTGCACTGGACGCAGAGGAGGAGCGGCTGATCGCGGAAATGAACACCCAGGCGGTGGGCATGCACACTGAGATCATGGCTGCAGTGGGTAGGGTGCCCGAATGCATTGAAGCACTGGCAAGGAGCGTGGAGCACTTCGCTGCAGAGCAGACGGATGCGACACTGAAGCTCAGTGCTGCAATTCAATCTCAGACTGCTCTCATGCAGACTCAGATTGAGGCCCCGCGAGTACTGTCTGCTGCCATCCTCGCTGGTTCGTTCACATTTCCCCGGGGCTCTCACCGCGTCGCAGCAGGCCAGCAATCTGTGCTCCAGCAGATTACTCCGGATGCTGAGGTGCTGCCCCGTGGGAGTGCCAGTGTGCCGGTCGAGCAGGGAGTTGCTGTCCTCGCTCAAGATGACAGCATTCCTGCTGCCACCACTGTCACTTCTCCACTGCAGTTGCCACCGCCTGCAGGACAGACTGCTGCCGCCCATGCAGAGTTGGTGCAGTCTGCAGCCGGGCCCTCCAGGCCCAGAGCTGGTCGAGGCCGTCCCTCAAGGGCATCTGCATTGTCAGGGCCTGGCAGTCAGCAGCCTTCCACCAGCCTTGCTGCAGCCACTGAGGTCCCATTGCGGAGGAGCAGTAGGGTAAGAAGGGGGGAAGGGCGCACTGGAAGGAGTTCACCCTCGATGTAGGAGGTGTGACAAAATGCTGGTCATTTTTTTATTAAAGGCCGAGGTTCGTGGTCAAACTTTTCTTGAGTGTTTTGAACATGATCTCCAGGTTGTGAGAACCAGTTATGGTAATGACTGTTTTTTTGTGTTTATTTGTATGAGTTTGTCATGAAGAAATGACACACACAGAGTTTGTAAAATAAATAAGTTTTGGTACTCAAAATATACATGTTTGGTGTTTGGAATCAGTGGTGCCTTGGCCGGCTTAGGGGTTGCGTGTTGGGTTCATTCATGCTGTTCTCAATGGCAGAAGCCATTTCCACTGCAGGGGCCTAGAAGCGGCTTGTTATCAGCCGCTGACGGACGGCCCTTGCAGTTTCACCATTGTGGGCCGCCCTCACGCCTTGGTGCTGCTGCTGATCATCCTCCTCCTCCTCTTCCTCCTCTTCCTCCTCCTCCTCTGGTGGTGCTCCAAGGCCTGGTGGCATTGGCTGGGTCCTGAGGATTGCCATGTTATGCAGCATGCAGCACACAACTACGATGCTGGAAACTCGCTCAGGCGATTACTGCAGGGCTCCTCCAGAATGGGCGAGACAGCGGAACCGTTGCTTGAGCACGCCGATTGTGTGCTCCACGATGTTCCTGGTAGCTTGATGGCTCTCGTTGTACCGCAGCTCAGCAGGGGTGTTGGGCGTACGGAGCGGTGTCATCAGCCAGGTGCACAGTGGATACCCCTTGTCCCCGAGAAGCCAACCAATTGGCTGATGCGGTGCCTCGAGAAGTTCTGCCACAGTAGTCTGGCACAGGATGAAAGCATCGTGGCAGCTGCCAGGATAGTGGACATTGACAGCGAGTAGCAGCTGTCTGTGGCCACAGACCAACTGAACATTCAAGGAATGGAACCCCTTTCTGTTCCGGACATCCTCGGCATTCTCATGCGGAGCATGCAAAGCCACATGCGTGCAGTCAATGGTGCCCTGCACCATGGGGAAGCCCGCTATCCTCGCAAAGCCCAGAGCGCGTTCTTGCTGCTTGTCTGGGGTCATGGGGAAAGAGATGAACTCTCGTCTCCTTTTAAAGAGGGCATTTGTGACCTTCCTGATGCAGCAGTGCACCGCGAACTGGGAGATATTGGCGATGTCCCCAACAGCAGATTGAAATGAGCCAGTAGCATAAAAGTTCAGAGCCACTGTTACCTTCACTGCCACCGACAGAGACGTCCTGGACGTCAGCTGAGGCTGCAGATCTGGCTGCAGCAGGTGGCAGAGCTCAGTGACCACGTCCTTGCTGAAGCGCAGCCTTCGCAGAAACTGCTCCTCGAACATATGAATCTAGGAGAGCTGTTCACGATATACCCTGGGAGGGTAAGCTCTCCTGCACAGACGCCTGTTGGCCCTCCTCCGTCTGGCCATCATTGCCACTCTCTCTCTGCGTCTCCGTGTCCTCCGATTCAGCTGGCGCAGGACGACGCCCCCCATCAGTGCAGCCCCCATATCTCTAAGCAAGCAAAGTTATGAAGGCCAGAAACCAAAGTACCAGCGAAGTTAGAATGAGTAGCCAAAACTACCTGACACAGCGTTGACTCAATGCAGAAGTCTCTCTTTCTCTCTCTCCGAATCTCTCTCTCTCTCTCAGAACGAGTGGTGCAAAAATGTCCACCAAAGAGAAAGACAGGAAGAGGCCCCCTTTAAATAGCGCCCGCCCCCAGCCCCACAGCGAATGATAGCGTTCCACTCTACCGGTCGTTGGATGCGCCAGGCGGTAAGGATGGGGGCGCCACTGAAATTCTGCACCGGGGCGTTGCACTCTCGTATGACGTCACAATCTGCGCGCGCAAGAGATCGCGGCGATAAAGTTTAGCGTCGCCGCTAAATGTCTAGTTAAGTTCCCGAGCGGCGCAAACATCGCTGCGCCCGGGCGCTAGCTGCTTTGCGCCCCATTAGCGCCCTCTTAAGGCGCTAACGGGAGGCGCAACCAACTGAACTTTTCCCCCAAAGCCTTCAGGCTTGTTTTTTAACGCTCTCAGAACTATATGAATTGTTAGTTACTGTGGCCATGTTTGAATAAAACCTTTGAATTATTTGCCTTCTACTTTTGTTTTTCTCCTTCCTGTCTTTTGCTTTTATCCTTGTTTCCCCTTCCTCTGTCTCCCTGTTCAGGTTCCCAACATGCTGCCACTTTATTTTCGTTTAGTACCTCAACCATGCCCACTCTCTCCACAAGTTCTAATTTTTGGTCCCTAATCGGCCCCACCCGTCCTTTGACTACCCTTTTACTATTTATATATTTGTAAAAGACTTTTGAGTTACCTTTTATGTTACTCGCTAATCTATTCTCTTCTCCCTGTCTTATTTCCTTTTTATTTATCCCCTGTACTTTTTGTATTCAGCTTTGTTCTCTACTGAATTATGAACCTTACAATTCTCAGTAAGGTCCTCTTTCTCTTTCATTTTTATCCATAACTTTACTCGACCAGGGAGCTCCAGCTTTGGATGCCCTTTCTTTACCCATCGTGAGAATAGGTCTGGTCTGCACCCGAACTAGCTCCTCTTTGAAGGCCTCCCATTGTTCCCGATGACGGGTGAGACTAGAACTAGGGGACATAGTCTTAGAATAAGGGGCTGCTCTTTCAAAACTGAGATGAGGAGGAACTACTTCACTCAGAGGGTGGTAGGTCCATGGAATATGCTGCCACAAAAAGCTGTAGAAGCTACATCATTAAATAAATTTAAAACAGAAATAGATAGTTTCCTAGAAGTAAAGGGCATTAAGGGTTACGGGGAGCGGGCAGGAATTTGGACATGAGTCTAGGTTCGGATCCGGTCATGGCCCTGTGGGTAGTGGAGCGGGCCCAGGGACCGTGTAGCCTGATTCTGCTCCTATTTCGTGTGTGCAATTCTGTTAGATGCAGGAGATGATTCTGTGATAGATAGTAGATTGGCGGTTAGGATCAGATCAGCCATGATCTTATTGAATGGCGAAGCAGGCTCGAGGGGCCGATTGGCCTACTCCTGCTCCTATTTCTTATGTTCTTATGTTATGTTCCCATTGGTCAATTACTGTTGTACCTGTCAATCTTTGATTCCAATCCACCTGGCCCGGATCCCTTCACAGCTCACTGAAATTAGCCCTACTCCAGTTGATATTTCCTTGTCCTTTTCCATAACTACCCGAAACATAATGATATTTTGATCACTGTTCCTCAAGTGCTCCCCAACTGAAACATTACCCGCTTGCCCCACTTCATTCCCCAGAACCAAATCCTGCTTCCTTCCTCGTTGGGCTAGAAATACACTGATCAGAAAGTTATCTCATACATTTTTCAGGAATTGCTCCCGCTCCTCACCCTTAACAGTGTTACTCTCCTAGTCTATATTTGGATAATTGAAGTCCCCCGTCATCACTACGCTGAAGTGCCTGCATATTCTTGTAATTTGCCTGAAAATTTGCTCCTCTATCTCCTTCCCACTATTTGGTGGCCTATAGTATATACACAGCAGCGTAATAGCTCCTATATTGTTCCTTAATTCTATACAAATAGATTCTGACTTTTAACCCTCAAGTACATCCTCCCTTTCTAGTGCTGTGATCAATACTGCCACCACCTCCTTTTATTCCTCCCCTATCTTTGCTGAAAATATTGTAGCCAGGAATATTAAGTGCCCATTCCTTCCCTTGTTTGAGCCATGTCTCCGTTATTGTCACTAAATCATAATCCCATGTGACTACTTCTGCCTGCAGCTCAGCAGCCTTATTTACCACACTCCGTGCATTTACTCACTCCAAACCTATTTTAGGCTGCCGCGGATTTTCCCCCCCACCCCGTCTAATCCCTCCTATTTCTGAATTAATCTTTACTCTAGTATTAGTTGTCTCTTCCAATTCTCTGTGCACCTTGTATCTTCTCTCTAATGCTTCATCCTGGTGCCCATCCTGCAGCCAAATAAGTTTCAACCCATCCCCATAGCACTAGTTAATCAAGAGTATATTGGTCCCTGCCCTGTTGAGGTGAAACCGTCCGCCTTGAACAGGTGCCTCCTACCCCAGAACTGGTCCCAGTGCCCCAGGATTCTGCAGCCCTCCTTCCTGCACAATTTATCCAGCCACATGTTAACCTCTGTTATCTTACTGCTACTTTGCTCACTAGCATTCGGAGTAAGCCATAGATTATAAACTTTCAGGTCCTGCTTTTTAACTTCATCCTAAGCTCCTGAAACTCTGCCTGAGGGATATCAAACATTTTCCTATTTACTACGTTGTTTCCAACATGGACCACGAAATCCGGCTGTTGCCGTCGCCTCTCAAACTGTTCTGCAGCTGTTTACTGATGTCCTTCACCCTGGCAGCAGTGAGGTAGCACACCATGCAGGACTCACGTCAGCGTTTGCTGAAACCCCTGTTTGTTCCCCTGACTATCGAATTCCCGATGACCACTGTATTTCTGCACTTTGCTGTGTCCCCTGTGCAGACCTTTGCCCCACTGTGGCATGGATGTGTCTCTAGTCTGCAGTCCTCCGAGGTGTCGCCACCATCAGTAGTCTTCAGCACTGGAAAGGGGTTTGAGTGCCACATTCCTGGACGTTTCCTGCACAGCCTGCCTCTTCCTACCCTGGCAGTTGGTCATCCACTTATTGTCCTCCTGAACGCACTGTAGCTGCGGGGTGACCAGCTGCTAGAACGTGTAATCCAGGAAATTCTCAGCCTCCTGTCTGCCCAGCCGTGACTCCAGCCGCTGCTCAAGCTCAGAAACCCTGAGCTCGAGTTCTAGCCCGTGATGGCACTTCCTGCACACGTTGTTATCGAGGACAGATGAAGCATCCTGGAGTTCCCACATGGCACAGGAATTCCAGGCAACAGGATCCAGCTGTTCCATCATTTTACTTCAAAGTCTATCTGTTTATGGTATAGAAATATACTTTTAGAACATAAGAACAAAAGAAACAGGAGCAGGAGTAGGTCAATCGGCTCCTCGAGCCTACTCCGCCATTCAATAAGATCATGGCTAATTCAATCTTGGCCTCAACACCACTTTCCCGTTCTCTGCCCATACCCCTTGACTCTCTAGTAGTTCAAATGTCTGTCAATCTCCGCCTTGAATATATTCAATGAATCTGCCTCCACAGCTCTCTGGGCTGGAGAATTACAAAAATTCACGACCCTTAGAGAAGAAATTCTTCCTCATCTCCGTCTTAAATGGGCATCCTCTTATTCTGGAACTATGCCACCTAGTTCTAGATAGCCCCACTAGGAGAAACATCCTCTCAGCATCTACTCTGTCAATCCCCCTCAGAATCTTATATGTTTCAATTAGATGACCTCTCATTCTTCTAAACTCCAATGAGTACAGGCACAACCTGCTCAATCTTTCGTCATACCTCATCCCCTTCACCCCAGGAATCAACCAAGTGAACCTTCTCTGTACAGCCTCCAATGCAAATATATCCTGCCCATTGGGATGGTGGACACATGGGTTTTCATCTTCCAAAATTCTACAGATTCTGGAACGGTCCCTTCAGATTGGAGGATAGCAAATGTAACCACGCTATTTAAGAAAGGAGGGAGAGAGAAAACGGGGAATTACACAACTGTTAGCCCCACATCAGTAGTTGGGAAAATGCTGGAATCTATTGTAAAGGATGCGAGAAATGGGCATTTAGAAATTTATAGTAAGATTGGGCACAGTCAACATGGATTTATGAAAGGGAAATCCTGTTTGACAAGCCTATTGGAGTTCTTTGAGGATGTAACTAGTGGAGCAGACAAAGGGGAACCGGTAGATGTGGTCTATCTGGATTTTCAGAAGGCCTTCGATAAGGTCCCACACAAGAGGTTGGTGAACTAAATTAGGCCACATGGAATTGGCGTAATATTCTAGCATGGATTGAGAATTGGTTAACAGACAGAAAACAAAGAGGAAGGATAAACTGGTCTTTTTCAGGATGGCAGGCTGTGACTAGTGGGGTACCACAAGGATCGGTGCTTGGGCCCCAGCTGCTCACAATATATATCAATGATTTGGATGAGGAGACTAAATGTAACATTTCCCAATTTTCTGATGATACAACGCTAGGTGGAAGTGTCAGTTGCGAAGAGGATGTGAAGTGGCTTCAAGGGGATCTCGACAGGCTCAGTGAGTGGGGGAGAACATGGCAGATGGAATATCATGTGGATAAATGTGAAGTTATCCACTTTGGTAGAAAAAATAGAAAGGCAGGGTATTTCCTAAATGGTGAAAGATTGGAGAATGCAGATGCTCAAAGGTAGCTGGGTGTCCTTGTACATGAGTCACTGAAAGTGAATGTGCAGGTGCAGCAAGCCATTAGGAAGGCAAATGTTATGCTGTCCTTCATTACAAGAGGATTTGAGTACAGGAATAAAGAAGTCCTACTCCAATTATATAGGGCCTTGGTGAGACCTCACCTGGAGTACTGTATACAATTTTGGTCTCCTTACCTAAGGAAGGTTATACTTGCCACAGTGGGAGTGCAATGAACGTTCATGAGATTGATTCCTGGGATGGCGGGACAGTCTTATGAGAAGAGATAGAGTAAGCTAGGCCCGTGTTCTCTTGAATTCAGAAGAATGAGAGGGGAACTCATTGAAGCATACAAAATTATTACAGGGCTTGATAGGGTGAATACTGGGAGAATGTTTCCCTTGGCTGTGGAGTCTCGAAACAAGGACCACGGCCGCAGGATAAAGGTTAGGCCATTTAGGACTGAGATGAGAAGAAATTTCTTCATACACAGGGTGGTGAATCTTTGGAATTCTCTAGCCCAGAGGGCTGTGGAGGCTCAGTCATAGGATATATTCAAAACAGAAGTCGATAGCATTCTGACTAGTAAAGGCATCAAGGGATATGGCGATAGGGCCGGTGAATGGACTTGAGGCAGAAGATCAGCCATGATCTCATTGAATGGCGGAGCAGGCTCGAGGGGCCGAATGGCCTACTCCTGCTCCTATTTCTTATGTTCTTATGTTCTTAAATATAGAGACCAAACCTACGCAGTACTCCAGGTGCGGTCTCAGCAGTGCCTTGTAAAGTTGCATCAAAACTTCCCTACTTTTATAATCCATACCCCTTGCAATAAAGGCCAACATTCCATTAGCCTTCCTAATTACTTGCTGTACCTGCATGCTAACTTTTGTGTTTCATGTACTAGGAATCACAGATCCCTTTGTACCACAGCATTTTGTAGTCTCACCCCATTTCAATAATAATGTGATTTTTCATTCTTCCTTCAAAGTGGATAATCTCAGATTTTCCCACATTATACTCCATCTGCCAATTTTTGCCCACTCACATAACCTATCTATATCCCTTTGCAGACTCTTTGGGGTAAAAATTCAGTTGGTTGCGCCTCCCGTTAGCGCCTTAAGAGGGCGCTAATGGGGCGCAAAGCCGCTAACGCCCGGGCGCAGCGATGTTTGCGCCGCTCGGGAACTTAACTTGACATTGTGTGGCGGCGCTAAAACTTACCGCTGCGACCACCTGCGCGCGCAGATTGTGACGTCATTCCATGGTGCAACGCCCTTGTGGCGCCCTGGAGCGGAAATTGAGTGGCGCCCCCTGCCTTACCGCCTGGCGCTTCCAACGACCAGAAGACTGGAACGCTATCAATCGCTGTGGGGCTGGGAGGGGCGCTATTTAAAGGGGGCCTCTTCCTGTCTTTTATTGTTGGTGGCATTTTTGAACTACGCTTTCTGAGAGAGAGAGGGAGAGACTTCTGGAGAAATTCAACGTTGTGTGAAGGAGTTTTGGGTACTGAACAGCACTTTGCAGGTTCATTTTGATTTGCCATTCCTTGTATCGATTTAGCAGAGACTGTGGGAGCTGCACTCTGAGCTCTTTACCCGGTACTCTCCATTGTTCTTTCCAGCACATTTGATGTGCAAGTCTCTCCAGGCCGAGATTCAAGGCTGCAATGAACAGGATGTGGATGGAAAGCAAGATTAACCATCCCCTTTAAGAACTGGCCCGTGCCATTGTGTGTGTGTTCCATTGCTCACTGACATTACATGAGCTTCGCCAGCACTCTGAGTTAGCGCCTTACTGCTCGGCCTTTGCGCCTTAAGACAGGTGTGCAGCGCCTGCTTTAGCGCTCCACTCACCTCCCGGGGCGGTAAAAGTGAAGTTTCCAGTCAGTGCCGATAATTAGCGCCAGGCGCTAATATTTGCGTCCAGACGATATTTGCGCCCCAAATGGGGCGCGACCTAATTTCTACCCCTTTGTGTCCTCGTCACAAATTGCTAACCCACCTATATTTGTATCATCAGTAAATTTCTCTGCAGTATACTCATCCCTTCATCCAAGTCATTAATATAGATTGTTAATAGTTGAGTCCCCAGCATTGATCCCTGTGGCACAACCACTAGTTACTGTTTGCCAACCTGAAAATTATCCTTTTATCCCGATTCTCAGTTTTCTGTTATTTAGCCCATTCCCTATCCATTCCAATTTATTACCCCCAACCCCGTGCGTTCTTATCTTGTGCAGTGACCTTTTATGTGGCACCTTATCGAATGCCTTCTGGAAATCCAAATACACTGCATCGACTGGTTCCCCTTTACCCACACTGTTTGTTACATCCTCAAAGAACTCTATCAAATTTGTCAAACAGGATTTCCCTATCATAAAACCATGTTGACTCTGCTTGATTGCCTTAAGATTTTCTAAACGTTCTGCTATTACCTCCTCAATAATGGCTTCCAGCATTTTCCCAATGACAGATATTTGGCTAACTGGCCTATAGTTTCCTGTTTTCTGTCTCCCTCCTTTCTTGAATAGTGGCGTTACATTTGCGGTTTTCCAATCCACTGGGAACCCTCCAGAATCCAGGGAATTTTGGTACATTACAAACAGCGCATCCACTATCTCTGCAGCCACCTCATTAAGACCCTAGGATGCAGGCCATCAAGTCCAGGTGACTTGTCGGCATTTTGCCCCATTACTTTGCCTAGTACATTTTCTCTAGTGATAGAGATTGTTTTAAGTTCCTCCCTCCTTATAGCCCATTGATTATCTATTATTATTGGGATGTTTTTAGTGTCTTCTATCGTGAAGGCTGATCCAAAATATTTGTTTAGAGTCTCTGCCATTTCTCTATTTCCCATTATTAATTCCCCAGTCTTATGCTTTACGGGACCAACGTTTACCTTAGCAACACTCTTCCTTTTTATATACCTGTAGAAGCTCTTACTGTCTGTTTTTATATTATTTGCTAGTTTACTCTCATACTCTATCTTCTCCCTCTTTATAATTGTTTTAGTCATCCTTTACTGGTTTCTAAAAAAATTCCAATCCTCTGGCCTACCACTAATCTTAGCAAAATTATATGCATTTTCTTTCAAGTTGATACCATCCTTAACTTCCTTAGTTAGCCATGGATGGGGCATCCTTCACGTAGATCCTTTCTTTCTCACTGGAATATACCTTTGCTGAGATTTATGACATGTCTCCTTAAATGTCTGCCACTGCTGATCTACCGCCTTACCCTTTAATCTATTTTCTCAGCCCACTTTAGCCAACTCTGTCCTCATACACTTGTAATTGCCTTTATTTAAGTTTGGGACACTAGTTTCAGAACCACGTTTCTCACCCTCAAACTGAATTTGAAATTCTACCATGCTATGATCACTCTTTCCTCGGGGATCTTTTATTATGAGATCAATAATTAATCCTATCTCATTACACATTACCATATCTAAAATAGCCTGCTCCCTGGTTGGTTCCTCAACGTTTTGCTCTAAGGTATCATCCCAAACAAACTCTTTGAACTCGTCCTCAAGACTACCCTTGCCAATTTGATTTGTTCAATCTTTATGATGATTAAAATCGACCATGAATATTGCAGTACCTTTCTCACAAGCCCCCTTCATTTCTTGATTTATACACTGTCCTACAGTATAGCTGCTGTAAGGGGGCCTATATACCACGCCCACCAGTGACTGCTTAACTTTACCATTTCTTATCTCCACCCAAACTGATTCTACATCTTGAGCTTCTGAGCCAATATCAATCCTCACCACTGCAGTGATCCTTTATTAACAGAGCTACCCCGCCTACTTTTCCTTTCTGCCTATCCTACCGAAATGTCAAATATCTCTGAATATTCAGTTCCCAGTCTTGGTCACCTTGCAGTCACGTCTCTGCAATGGCTATCAGATGATACACATTTATTTCTATAGTTTAGTATCGCCTTACTCCTATTTATTATTTAATCATTTATGTATACCAGAATTTTATTTAATGCAATTCAGAGCCCTTTTAATGTTGGTATCCGTTAGTTAGTTAATTTTAAGTTAACCTCTTAGATCTAATAATTTACCAATTTACTGTTGCCCCTTGGTTTAAATTAATTAGCACCTCTTCCCCCCTCTGCACCAAATTCCCACCTTCCATTCTTCCTGTGTAAAACATAAACTCCTCATCTCGCCTCTGGTTCTTTTGCCAATCACCTTAAATCTGTGTTATCTGGTTACCGATCCTTCTGCCACTGGAAACAATTTCTCCTTATTTACTCTATCAAAACTCTTCTTGATTTTAAACAACTCTAACAAATCTCCTCTTAACCTTCTCTGCTCTAAGGAGAACAATCCCATCTTCTCCACTTAGCTGAAGTCTTTCATCCCTGGTGCCATTCTGGTAGATCTCCTCTGCACCATCTCCATGGCCTGGAAATCCTTCCTGAAGTGCGGTGCCCGGAATTTCCCACAATACTCCATCTGGGGCTTAATAAGTGTTTTATAGAGGTTCAGCATTACGTCCTTGCCTCTATTTATAAAGCCAAACATTCCGTGTGCCTTTTTAACAGTCTTCTCAACTTGGGGGTGTTTGTAAGCAGTCCCAGGTCTCTCTGTTCCTGCACCCACTTTTGAAATTGTACCGTTTAGTTTATATTGCCTTTCCTTGTTCTTCCGACCAAAATGAATCACTTCACAGTTCAGGAGAATAGATTGAAACTATTGAAAGGCAAGTTTCAGACTGATATCAGCAAGTTCTTTACATGAAGAGCAATCCATTTAATGGATTGGAATATAATGAGTAGGGACATGGAGGAAAACATCCCAGAATTATTGGGGAAACGTAGATGCTGTGACTTGGGGGGAGGAATTGTCGGCTCTTTCTGGATGATTGAACTGATATCAGTGGAGGTCGTTATTTCTATCTATCTGGTGTATTATCTCCTGAGCGGGAGTATCCATTATTGCCACAATGAACCAGGTACCACAAGTAGTGCAACATGACCTGGTAACAATGTTCCCCGTGAATCCCTTCCCCACCCCCCTCCCCAAACATGAAGCAAATGCTCTTCACGGCACCCTTATCTGCCTCTTCTCTGAAGAATTATTTTCTTTATGGGGCTGTGCACATCATTCAATAAAATCTTTAGACTTTTACCAGCAAGTCGCAAGTGTCCGATTTCTCCTCCACTTTCCCAGCTTTCGTCATTCTGTTGTGCCTTTTCTTTTCGATAGCTCCTGTCCGATCGAAGAAGGGATCCTCGTCACTCTCGTAGACATCCTCGGCCTCCCAGTGTTTAGAATTTCACTTCCGAGAAACTGGTAAGAAAGCAAATTGTGAGGCTGTTAGTCATAGTTTTGGATCATAAAAAAACTACACAACCTTCTACTAATGATGTTAGTTCCTCCCTCTTAATCGATATTACTAAAGTTCGTTTTATTGTGAGTGTGCACTTGTGTGTATTGCTGCAGTGATTTCAAATCACTTCCTGGCCTCGCCCCTTCCTATCTCTGTAATCTCCTCCAGCCTCACATCCCTCCGAGATCTCTGCGCTCCTCCAATTCTGGCCACTTCAGCATCCCCGATTTTAATCGCTCCACCATTGCGGGCTGTGCCATCAGCTGCCTAGGCCCCAAGCTCTGGAATTCCCTCCCTAAACCTCTCTGCCTCTCTACCTCCCTCTCCTCCTTTAAGACGCTCCTTATAACCTATCTCTTTGATCGAGCTTTTGGTCACCAGCCGTAATATCTACTTATAGAAGCATCGAATGGTTACATCACGGAAAAAAACAATTAGGCCCGTCAAGCCCGTGCCGACTCTCAACTAGACCCATTCCCTTTCTTTCCCCGTAGCCCTGCAATTTTTTGCTTTCCGATAATTATACAACTATTTTTTCGAAGATAAGATTCAGTCTGCCTCCACCACCCTTTCAGGCTGTGTATTCTAGATCTTAACCACTCGCTGCGTAAAACGATTTTTCTTACACCGCCTTTGGTTCTTTTGTAAATTACCTTAAATCTGTGTCCTCTGGTTATTGACGCTTCTGCCAATGACAGGAGACAACAAAAGGAGAGGAGGCCCAGCAGCGAGGACGAGCCCAGCAGCGAGGTTGAGCCAGCAGCAAGGTTGAGGCCCAGGTGTGGCGCAGGGTGGATCAGCAGCGGGGTCGGGAGGATCACACTGCAGCCTACGAAACCCAGGCGGAGACCACCTGCGGGAAAGAAGGAGGAAGATAGTAGAAGTATGTTTGTGTGTGTGTGCTAGGCCGATGTAGCAGAGCCTGGTCTCCAATCGTCTTGGATCCCCTTGCTATTGGACCAAGAACTTGCACTGTCCAGCCCGTGTGGTAGCTGCTGTGCAACGGCCATCCCACGTTAAAACTATTCACGCACACGCATCTTCCACCCGTTAAAATGAAGTTCGGGACCTGGAACGTCAGGACCTTCATTGACAACCCCAACAGTGACAGACCAGAAGGCCGTTCTGCTTTCGTTGCCCGGGAGCTCAGAGTTTTCGACATAGACATCGCCGCCCTAATCTAGACCCAGCGGGCAGGGGAAGGCCAGCTCAAGGAGCATGGCCATGGTTACACCTACTTCTGGAAAGGCAAACTAGAAGAAGAACTCCGACTCCATCGGTTAGGCTTCGCATAAAAAATGAGCTACTTGAACGTCTCAGAGACCCCCTTTGTGGAATAAAGGAACGCCTCATGACTCTAAGGCTCATCCAGCCCGGAACCAGTGCGCTACGGTCATCAGTGCGTACGCACCAACACTGGAAGCCACAGACCAGACCAAAGAAGAATTGTAATCCAGCCTCGAACAATCCCTGTCCTGAGATCCAACGGGCGACAAGCTGATCCTCCTTGGCAACTTTAACCTCAGAATTGGAAAGGACACCGACCTCTGGGGAGGTGTGATCGGCAGAGAGGGGGTAGGAAAAGTCAACTCCAATGTTACCCTCCTCCTGACGAAATGCTTAGAACATGGACTTGTCATAACCAACACCTTGTTTCATCAGAGAGACAAGTACAAGGCTTCATGGCAACACCCTCACTCCAAGCCCTGGCATCTGCTGGGCTACATCATCATGAGAGCGAGGGACCGCAAGGACGTCTGCATCACCCGCGCCATGACAGGAGCTGACGAATGCTGGACAGACCACCACCTAATCTGCTCTGTCTTCTCCATCAAGTTAGCCCCAAAACAGCGGCGGCATCATCAATAATGCCGCAGGAAAATCAACGCTGGAGCACTCAAAGAGCCTTCTAAGAAAACTCTATTCAGACTGCGCCTCACAACCAACCTGACGACTCCTAGTGATGCAGAGATACCGAGTGTCCACAGCGCCTGGTCTGCTATCAAGGCCTCCATAATCAGCACCTGTCAAGAAACGCTCGGTCACTCGACCTGGAAACAGTACGACTGGTTCGAGGAGAACGACCAGGAGATCCATGAGCTAATAAGTCACAAGCGCAAGGCATTCCTTATCTGGAAACAGCAACGGAACTCGAGAGAAAGAAAGCAGCTCTACAGATTCCTGAAGGCCGAGGTCCAAGAAAAAACTCGCGACCTAAAGAACAGATGCTGGGTGGAGAAAGTGCAGGAGATCCAGCAGTTAGCTGACAACAACGACGTGCGTGGATTCTTTAGTGCAGTCAAGATCAACTACAGACCAAGCACCCAATGTCCTACCCCACTGTGGGCCAAGAACGGAGAGGTACTCATCAAGTACAGAGACACAGTCAGTGCCCACTGGAAGGAGCACTTCGAAGATCTCCTTAACCGAGTGTCCTCAACTCCATTCCACAGCATGCTACCGACG
This sequence comes from Squalus acanthias, assembly GCA_030390025.1. Lineage (NCBI taxonomy): Eukaryota > Metazoa > Chordata > Chondrichthyes > Squaliformes > Squalidae > Squalus > Squalus acanthias. The sequence goes on along the minus strand of JASTWF010000261.1, from coordinate 67,936 downwards.
ACCACCTCAGCACAACCCCAGCCCGGCATGAGTTTGAAAAGGTCATCCGTCATTGGAAGAACAACAAGGGCTCAGGAGCAGATGGAATCCCCGCCGAGGCGCTAAAACTTAGCGGAGAAGTACTATTGTCGTGAATACATGAACTCATTCCTCTTATTTGGAAGGAGAAGGGCATGCCAGGGGATCTCAGAGACGCTGTAATCGTAACCATCTTCCAGAAAGGTGACAAGTCCGATTGAGGTAATGACAGGGGAGTCTCCCACAGGGTATGTCATCGGAAGAATCCTCCTCAATCGCCTTCTCCCAGTAGATGAAGAGCTCCTCCCAGAGTCGCAATTCGGGTTCCGCCACTAAGGGGCACAATGGTCATGATCTTCACCATGCGTCAACTACAGGAGAAATGCAGGGAACAGCACCAAGCGCTGTACATGGCCTTCTTTGACCTCACAAAGGCCTTCGACACCATCAATCGTGAGGGATTATGGAGTGTCCTCCTCAAAATAGGCTGCCCTCAACAGTTTGTCATCATCCTCCGCCTGCTTCACGACGACATGCAAGCCATGATCAAGACCAACAGACCCAATACACATACGGTCAAGCAAGGCTGTGTCACCACACCAAAGTTCTTCTCGATTTTCCTTGCTGCAATGCTCCATCTCAACCTCAGTAAGCACCACGCTGGAGTGTAGCTAAACACAGAACAACCGTGAAACTGTTGAACCTCCATCGCCTCCAATCCAGATCCAAGGTCGTCCCATCCTCCATCATCGAATTACAGTATGCAGACGACGCTTGCGTCTCCGCACACTCAGACACAGAACTCCAAACCATCCTCAACACGTTCACCGAAGCGTACAAGAGCATTGACCTTACACTAAATATCCGTAAGACAAAGGTCCTCTACCAACCTGCCTCCGCCACACAGTACTGCTCCCCGATTATCAAAATCCATTGCGAGGCCTTGGAAATTGTGGACCATTTCCCATAACGCGGGAGCCTACTGTCAACTAGAGCAGACGTCGATGCCGAAGTACAACACCGCCTTCAGTGTGCCAGTGCAGCCTTCGGTCGCCTGAGGAAGAGAGTGTTTGAAGACCAGGACCTCAAACCTACCCCCAAGCTCATGGTCTACAGAGCATAGTGATACCCGCCCTCCTGTATGCTTCAGAGACGTGGACCATGTACCTCAAAGCAGTAGAGAGGTTCCACAAACGCTGCCAACGAAACATCCTGCAAATCCATTGGCAGGACAGTGGCACCAACGTTAGTGTTCTCGCTCAGGCCAACTTCCCCAGCATCGAAGGTTTGACCACGCTCGATCAGCTCCGATGAACGGGCCACATCGTCCTCATGCCCAATACAAGACTCCCAAAACAAGCGCTCTACTCGGAGCTCCGGCACAGCAAGAGAGCCACAGGTGGGCAGACGAAATGCTTCAAGGACACCCTCAAAAACTCCTTTAAAACGTGCAACATCCCCACCGACACCTGAGAAACCCTGGCCCAAGACCGCATAAAGTGGAGCAGAAGAATTTGGGAAGGCGGCGAACACCTCGAGTCTCTCTGCCGGGAGCAAGCGGGAGGAACGCACGTCAACCCAAGCACCCCACCCACCCGCCCCGTCAACCACCGTCTGCCCCACCTGTGACAGAGACTGTAGGTCCCCCATTGGACTCTTCATTCACCTGAGAACTCATATTTAGAGTGGAAGCAAGTCATCCTCGGTTCCGAGGGACTGCCTAAGAGGAAGATAATTTGCCCCGCTTTAAAATGCCCCGTTTAATGCACCTATGAATTCCACCCACTTGTATAATTTCCCTCGTTTATGTCCTCTCCACACCCACCCCCCCTGTATAATCCACCCGTGTGATACTCCTGTACAATAACATCCCCTGTATAATTCAGCCCATCTCCCTGTACAGTCTCCTTGTATCTCACTCCTTATCCCGCCTTGGTGAAACTGCACAGCCTCCCAGTATAAGACCCCCATATATCTCTATGTATCTACATCCATATCTCCACCCCGCCCTGTCAATCTCCCTCGCCCCTGCTGGTGAATCCCCATTTTGCCCCTTGTGTGACTCACTTATCTGGTGTGGCTCCAACTCACGACCCTCTTTAATTTGGTTTAATTCATGTCTAGACAAACACAAACTCTGTAAAATATTCCACCAGTTCCAAGCACAAAATGGCTGCCCCCCCGGCACCAAGCAGAAAATTGCTGCCTACCCACCGCACCAAGAACAAAATGGTTGCCCCCGCACAAAGCACAAAATGGCTGTCGCCGCTGTATATTCCCCCCCCCCGGCTTTTTATTCCCATCCTAAACCCTGTGAACTGCCGCCTTTTATTGCCCCTGTTAATTCCCCCTCTCTATATCTCCATTCCGCCTGTATAATACACGCATATCCTACGGCATGTATAATGCCCCTGTGATACTCCTCCCCCGTATTTTACCCCTGTGAAACTCACCCCCGTATAATACGCCTGGTGAATATCCACATGTAATTCCACCCAGCTTCACTCCTCCAACCAGGTATAATTCCCCCTGTCAATCCCCCTTAAAAATCTCCTCCCCCGCTGTATAATCCACCCACTATGCAACACGGTGGCATAGTGGTTAGCACTGGTGCCTCACAGCGCCAGGGACCCGGGTTCGAATCTGACCTCGGGTGACTGTCTGTGTGGAGTTTGCACATTCTCCCCGTGTCTGCGTGGGTTTCCTCCGGGTGCTCCGGTTTCCTCCCACAGTCCAAAAATGTGCGGGTTAGGTTGATTTGGCTATGATAAATTGACCCTTAGTGTTAGGGGGGGATTAAATATGTGGGGTTATGGGAATAGGATGGGATATGTTAGGGGGAATTAAATACGTGGGGTTACGGGGGTAGGGTGGGATATGTGTACTGTGGGGATTAAAGCAGCGACAGGGTACTGGATTTGGATGATCAGCCATGATCGTATTGAATGGTGGAGCAGGCTCGACGGGCCGAATGGCCTACTCCTGCTCCTAGATTCTATGTTTCTATGTTTCTATATGCTACTCCTGTACGATAACTGGCCCTGTATAATTCACCCCATCTCCCCGTACACTTCGCCTTGTATATCTCTCCCTCTGTGAAAATCCTTCCCTCCTCCCCTTGGTAAAACTCCACAGCCTCATTTTATAAGAACCCCATATATATCCATCCATGTATAATCCCACCCCCCTGTTAATCTCCCTCCTCCCTGCTGGTGAAACTCTATATTGCCCCTAGTGTGAATCACTTATCTGCTGTGGCTCTAATTTACGACGATCTTTCATTTGGTTTAATTCATGTCCAGACAAACGCAAACTCTGTAAAATAGACCAGCCGCACCAAGCTTTAATGCCTGCACCCCCATCCCCCGCACCAAGCACAAAACGGCTACACCCCCGCCCCCGCAACAAGCACAAAATTGCCGTCGGCGCCCACTCAGTGGCTGTATTGTGAGTGGCTGGAACCTTATTTGAGAGAGATTGAGAAGCCTGGGGATACAGGAGGCGAGCAACTGAGTTGGGGTTGGTGGGTGGGGGGGTTAGAAATCAGAGGCGCAGACATGCAGCAAGAGATAGAGACATGCACAGGCTGACTGGAATTCCCAACCTTTACGCATAATACGATTCCATCTCCAGACATATCCCTCACTGCAAAAATATTTTACCCCCTCCCCATCCCCCGTCAGTGTACAGGAAATCAAAACCTGAGCTGGGTATCCTTTACCCCTGAACAGAGAAGAGACACACAAACATTGGTTGACGTAAAAGGCCATTCACCCTTTTGAGCCGATCCCACCAGTATTAGATTGTGGCTGATCTGTACCTCGACTCCATTTACCCACAGGTGAGAGGCAGAGACGTAAAGCGGGAAAGAAACATTGAGGTAGGATTTGACTTCGCACTATAGAATAAACCGAATGATTGTGAATCAGCCACCCCTTTCACATGTCTCCCTATTTTAACATTGATGGAAATAAACCTCGGGAGAGAGGTAACGCAGGATCCCGGTTCATTATCACCGGGTTCACATTGTAGCACCGAGTCAACATCTAGCCCAGTGAGATGGACTGAGGAGCAGAAAGCAGAAATACAGAAAGAGAGAAGGACAAATGGAGGGAACTGAGTGAGAGAGGGAGCGAGCTAGGGAATTACAGAGACAGACAGCGAGCCAGAACTAGTGAGCGGGACGGAGACCAGACGGCAGAGACACTGAGAGATTCAAACAAGAAAGAAGGGTAGAAAGAGATCAACAGATGGACAAAGAGAGACGGAGAGAGTTGCAGAGAGAAAGAGAGAGCTCGGGAGAGAGATGCAGAAATAGAGAGTTGGAGATATAGAGAAATACAGAAAGAGTGATAGAGATACAGAGAAAGAGGTGGGGAGGCAGAGATAACAGAAAGATGTAGATACAGAGAAGATTAGAGAGGGAGATGAAGGGATGCAAAGATTTAAGTTGCAGGAAGAGATAAAGAAAGATGGAGAGAGAGACCGACGTAGAGATACAGATATAAAGAAAGATGTGCAGATACAGAGATGTGACTAGAGGGAGGGAGAATGATAGTGGAACATACAGCTTACATTGGGCGATCTAGAGAACTCCAGTGGAAATTCAGCACCCAATGTGCCTATAGGGACAGGTGGTCTCTGACTATGGCCTGCTTGTGCCTATGTCACTGGTGCAAGACTGTAGGGGACAGAGAGATGGAGAAATAGGTGCAGGGAGAGGGAATCATACAAGTTTACGGCACAGAAGGAGGTCATTCGGCCCATCGTGTCTGTGACGGCCGATTTATAATGCTATCCAGCCTAATCCCACTTTCCTGCTCTTGGTCCGTCGCCGTATAGGTTACGGCACTTCAAGGGCATATATGTCCCCTGGTTATTGACTTCTGTGCTGAGGGAAATTAGTCCTTCCAATCCTCTCTATATAGGCCCCTCATAATTTTATACATCGCTAATTAATCTCACTGACTCTCCTCTATTCCAAAGAAAACGAACCCAGCCTATCCAATCTTTCCTCATAGCTAAAATTCTCCAGTCCTAGCAACATACCTGTGAATCTCCTCTGTACCCTCTCTAGTGCAATAACATCTTTCCTGTAATGAGACCAGAACTGTACACATTACTCTAGCTGTGGCCTAATTGGTGTTTGATACAGTTCTAGCATAACCTCCCTGATCTTGTATTCCATATTCCTCGGCTAATGAAGGAAAGTATCTTGTATGTCATCTTAAGCGCCTTTCTACAGAGGTAGAGAGAGTTAGGGAGGGGCAGAAAGATGTAGACGTTACATTGGGCGATGGGGGGAGCAAGCAATGGAAATTTATCCCGGTGTGTTAAACAGACACATTGGTGGCAGCCTGTGCTGAGGGGCCTCAGTCACTCCCCTCTGAAGGAAGCTCTTCTCCAAGGATACCACATCATAAAACGCTATCTCTGTCTGCATCGTCACGTTGCAGCTTCTGGAGAGAGAGAGAAATGAAAATTGATTAAAACAAAGCAAGCAATGTATTAAAAAAAAACTGCACAGCAAGTGCCCAGGCCCCTTCACTGTCGCTTGCTCAGGTTCAGGGACAATTCCTCAGTAACAGGCACATCCCAGCTATAAACTCAGAATGTCAAGAGGAACACGATTGGCGAGAGGGGTTGAGGACACACACACACACAGGCTGAACAAGGCTTGAGTTGTGTTCGCCTCCCCTGGGGTGGGTTTTGGGCCTGGGACCCACCCTCCCCCGTGCACAGCTCAGCAGTTTGTAGACCGGGCTGGAGCTGCTCCCTAGGGCCGTTGGGATGTGTCTCTCTGCCCAGTTTCTGTCCATTGACATGTTAATCCAGGGCACCGCTCTAATTCTGGCTTGACCATTGATATGTTAATCCCTTAATAGCCCAGGGCAGCATTGCGCTGACCAGTTAAGCAGACAGGTTTGACCAGGGCACCTTTTTGATACGATAGCAAAATACTGCGGATGCTGGAAATCCGAAATAACAACAGAAAACGCTGGAAAAACTCAGCAGGCCAGGCAGCATCCGTGGAGAGAGAAAGAGAGTTGACGTTTCAGGTCGATGACCTTTCATCAGAACTGGGAAGAGCTGGAAATCAAATAGATTTAAGGCCAGGGTAAAGCTGGGAAAAGGGGGAGGGGATAAAGGAACAAAGGAGGAGATGAAGAGACATTAAGAGACATTAAGAGATATGCAAGGCTAGAGGTGGTGTTAATGTGACAGATTAAGGCTGAATGAAGTGTGAAATCCACTGGCAGAATGAAGGACAGCTGCCAGCTTCTAGGAGGAAAAAAAAGGTGGGGGGGACAAATAAAAGGGTGGATAAAATAAAATATAAATGTGATTGGAGCTGAGGTTATGATCTAAAATTGTTGAACTTTTTGATACTGCTTTGTCCATTGATATGTTAATCCCTTAATAGCCCACGGCAGCACTGCTCTGACCAGGACAATGTTGAATATTTTTTTGGTGATTTAAAACCTTTAACTCTGGCCTTTGTTGCGAAAATATCAAACACTGATCGCACACGAGCCCCTGCCCTTTCACTTCTCTTCTCTCCCTTTGTTAAACAGAAGAGAACGGGCGAAGATACAGAGAGGGCGAGAGAAACAGATACATAAACTAATATACAGAATATACAGAATCAGTGAGAGGGACTGAGAAACTGAAACAAGAGATAGAGACAATATTATCTTTGTCTGTTAGTTTAAACCGGGCAATGTGGGATCAGAGAGAGATACAGAAAGAGGTGCAGAGAGACTCAGAATTAATGCCACGCTCAGAACCTCATTAGAATGGCCACCGCACATCTCTCTTAACAGTCACAATCACTGTATTGTACAAAACAACAGCCTTTAGACGGGTCATGTTGAGGACTTTAATTTCACAACCTCAGGAGCGCTTTACAGCCACTGAACTAATTGTTGTAATGTAGGACACGTCGCAGCCAGTATGCGCACAGCAAGCTCCCACAAACTGGGATTAAGCTGCTGATTCCTTTGGGACAATTTTTAAATTCGCCGTCGCAGGATTTCGTTTTAAATCAGACATTCTGGAAGGGTGTGACAGTGGGGCTTTTCTGCAGAGGCTGGGAGCTTGGTAGTGACTACACACTGGAGACCCCCAGAGCCTGTGTGTCTCCCTGTGTGTTTAACCCAGTCAACTCCTTCTGTCTTTAAGACGCTGCTTGAAACCGACCTCTGATCAATCTTCTCGTCATCTGTCCTAATATCTCCTTATGTGGCTCTGTGTCAAATTGTGTTTGTTAATGCTCCTGTGAAGCGCCCTTGGACGTTTTACTACTTTAAAGGCGCTATATAAATGGTTGTTGTTGTCTCTCTTTCTCCCTCTGTTTATGTGTGTCTCTCTCTCTCTCCCTTTGTCTCTCCCAGTGTTTCTCTCTCCCACTGTTTCTCTGTCTCTCCTTCTGCTTCTCTCTCTCTCCCTCTCTCCATTATTCCAGCTGCATCTATCGGCCTCTCCGTTTCTTTCTTTCTGCCTGTCTCTGCAGCTGTTTCTGTCACATTGTAAAAACACAAACACTGGCGATCCCCGTTTTTCTCCCTCAGTGCCCCGTAGCCGCTCGGCCCAGGATTGGTGCTGTGCGTACATTAAATGTTACAGTGCATCTTCCACTTCTGGCATTTAACAGTAACCTCAATCTCTTTCTCTTTGTATCTCTTGTTCGCCCCCTCTCCCTCTCTTTCATTCTATCTCCCCCTCTCTCTGTTCTTCTTTTCTTTTTTTCGCTCATCTGCTCTCTCTCTGTTTCTTTATCTCTATCTCAGCTTTAATTTTGATTGAAATCTCAATGTCTACCATTTAAAATAAAGAAAAATCACTTTGCTGTGTGCGGCATTTTGTATATGTTAAAGGTTTAGAGAGGGAGACAGAGAAAAATGGAGAAAGACAGCATCTTGTATTTGTACAGTGCCTTTAACAAAGTAAAACCTCACAGGGTGCTTCACAGGAGTGTTAGAAAACAAAATTTGACATCGATCCACATCAGAGAAAGACGGTGTGAAATATATACCAAAATAAATCCACCCTCGGAACCCCAGTAAACTGAATTAAAATGGCTACCGCGCATCTCACTTCAACGTCAAAATCATCGCACTGTCCAAAACACCAGCCAATTTATGCACAGCAAGTTCCCACAAACTGGGATTAAGCTGTTGATTCGTTTGGGAGAATTTTTAAATTCGCCAGACAAGTATTTAGGTTTAAATCAGACATTCTGGAAGGGTGTGACAGAGGGGCTTTCCTGCAGAGGCTGGGAGCGGGACAGTGACTACACACTAGAGACCCCCAGAACCTGAGATCTCTCCCTGTGTGTTTAACCCAGTCAACTCCTTCTGTCTTTAAAACGCTGCTTGAAACCGACCTCTGATCAATTTTCTCGTCATCTGTCCTAATATCTCCTTATGTAGCTCGGTGTCAAATTGTGTCTGTTAATGCTCCTGTGAAGCGCCCTGGGACATTTTACTACTTTAAAGGCGCTGTATAAATGTTTGTTGTTGTTGTTGTCTCTCTCTCTCCCTCTGTTTCTGTGTGTGTGTCACTCTCTCCCATTTTTCTCTCCCACTGTTTCTCTCTCCCTCTGATTCTCTGTCTCTCGTTCTGCTTCTCTCTGTCTCTCTCCCTTTGTGTCTCTCCTTCTGCCTCTCTCCATTATTCCAGCTGCATCTTTCTGCCTCTCCGTTTCTTTCTCTCTGCCTGTCTCCCCAGTTTTTACTGCCTCATTGTAAAAACGCAAACAATGGCGATCCCCGTGTCTCTCCCTCAGAGCCCCGTAGCCGCTTGCTCCAGGATTGGTGCTGTGCGTACATTAAATGTTCCAGTGCATCTTCCACTTCTGGCATTTAACAGTGACCTCCATCTCTTTCTTTCTGTATATCTCTCTCACACTCTCCCTCCCCGCTTTCTCTCTCTCCCTCTCTTTCATTCTCTCTTCCCCCTCTCTGTTCCTATCTAGATCCCCATGTCTATCCCTATTTCTCTTTCTTTTACTAATCTGCTCTCTCTCTGTTTCTTTCTCTCTATCTCAGCTTTAATCTTGATTGAAATCTCCATGTCTACCATTTAAAATAAAGACAAAACGCATTGCTGTGTGTGGCATTTTTTATATTTTAAAGGTTTAGAGAGGGAGACAGAGAAAGATGGAGAGAGAGAGAGACATTAACAACAACATATATTTGTATAGTGCCTTTAACGAAGTAAAACCTCCCAGGGCGCTTCACAGGAGTGTTACAAAAAAAAATTGACATCGATTCACATAAGAGAAAGATGGAGTGAAATAGACACCGAAATAAATCCACACCCGGAACACCACTAAACTGAGTTAAAATGGCCATCCCGCATCTCACTTCACCGTAAAATCATTGCACTGTCCAAAACACAAACCATTTGCTGCACATCATGCTCCCACAAACTGGGATTAAGCTGCTAATTCCATTGGGACAATTTTTAAACCCGTCGTCGCAGGATTTATTTTTAAATCAGACATTCTGGAAGAGTGCGACAGAGGTGCTTTTCTGCAGAGGCTGGGAGCTGAGCAGTGACTACAAACTGGAGACAACCTGAGACTGTGTCTCTCCGTGTGTGCTTAACCCAGTCAACTCCTTCTGTCTTTAAGACGCTGCTTGAAACCGACCTCTGATCTCTACTTATATCTCCTTATGTGGCTCGTTGTCAAATTGTGTTTGTTAATGCTCGTGTGAAGCGCCCTGGGACGTTTTACTACTTGAAAGGCGCTATATAAATGGTTGTTGTTGTTGTCGCTCTCTCTCCCTCTGTTTCTGTCTGTGTGTCTCTCTCTCTTTGTCTCTCTCACTGTTTCTCTCTCCCTCTGTTTCTCTGTCTCTCTTTCTGCTTCTCTCTGCCTCTCTGCCTTTGTATCCCTTCTTCTGCCTCTCTCCATTATTCCAGCTGCATCTTTATGCCTCTCCGTTTCTTTCTCTCTGCCTTTCCCCCCAGCTGTTTCTGCCTCATTGTAAACACATAAACACCGGCGATCCCCGTGCCTCTCCCTCTCCCTGCCCGTCTGTACCCGCTCGGCCGAGGATTGGTTTTGTGCGTACATTAAATGTTACAGTGCATCTCCCACTTCTGGCATTTAACAGTCACCTCCATCTGTGTCCCGCTCTCTCTCTGTCCCTATCTCTCTCCCCATCTCTACCTCTCTTGTTCTCTCTTCCCCTCTCTCTGTTCCTATCTAGGTTCCCATCTCTGTCCCTCTTTTCTTTCTTTCACTCATCTGCTCTCTCTCTCTTTCTTTCTCGCTATCTCAGCTTTATTTTAAATGATAGACAGACACATTTCAATCAAAATTAAAGAGAAATCACATTGTTGTGTGTGGCATGTTTTATACGTTAAAGGTTTAGAGAGGGAGACAGAGAAAGATGGAGATAGACAACAACTTGTATGTATATAACGCCTTTAACATAGTAAAACCTCCCAGGGCGCTTCACAGGAGTATTATAAAACAAAATTTGACATCGAGCCACATAACAGCGAAAGATGGAGTGAAGTAGACACAAATATAAATCCGCACTCGGAATCCCAGTGAACTGAAATAAATAGCCACCGCCCATTTCAGTTCACCGTCAGAATCATCGCACTGTCCAAAACACCAGCATTATTCAGGAATTATAAAAAGTCTTTAGTATGGACATGTTGAGGACTTTAATTTCACAACCTCAGGAGCGCTTTACAGCCTCTGAGCTCATTGTTGAAATGTAGTTACTGTTTTAGGAAACACGGCAGCCAATTTGCGCACAGCAAGCTCCCACAAACAACAGTTTGATAAAAACCGGATGGTCTGTTTCAGTAATGTTGGTTGAGGGATAAATATTGGCCCCAGGACATAAGAGAGACACCAGTAGAGGGAGGTAGAGATAGGCATGCAACTGAGTGTGCTGTGATAGAGAAACCAACAGAGGGAGAGAGAGAGAAAGGTGTGTAACTCTGTGCAGTGATAGAGAGACACCAGGAGATGGAGAGGAAGAGAAAGGTAACTCTGTGTAGTGAGTGATACAGAAGGAGATAGAGAGAGATCATACAGTCCCCACACAGGAGCTGGGCCAAGAACAGGCTCCAGTGAAACAGCTCGATTCTACCCACAGCTCACACCCACGCTCGCAGAAAGATTGGAAGGAGCAAGTAGGGAATGGGACCAACTTCTTCCCCATCCTCCCTCCCTCTTCCTCTCGCCTAGTTTAACCCCACCCGGGGTGTGTATTCCAAGCATGCGGACATCACCTTACTCCCCAGAAAGTACAAAACTCTCTCTTTAAAATGGGAATAAGCTGCTGATTCCTTTGGGACACTTATTGAACTCACCGTCCCACGATTTAGTTTTAAAGCAGACATTCTGGAAGGGTGTGACAGAGGGGCTTTTCTGCCGAGGCTGGGAGCTAAGCACTGACTACACACTGGAGACCCCCAGAGCATGTCTCTCCCTGTGTGTTTAACCCAGTTAAATCACTGTGTCTCTCTCCCTGCCTTTCTCTCTCTCTCTCCCACCCCCTTTTATTTCTCCCTAGCTCGGAGTTAATCTTGATTGCAATGTACTCTGAAATAATTTTGTATCACCATTTAAAATAAAGACAAATCCAATTGCTGTGGACGGCATTGTTTACGTATTAAAGGATTAAATAGAGAAATTGAGCGACAAGGAAAATGGAAAAAAAATGAGAGACAGAGGGAAAAGACGGAGAGACAGAGAGAACTCCACACTCAGAACCTCAGTAAAATGAATGAAAATGAGAAATGGGTCTCTCAGTTAACCGTCAAAATCATCGCAATGCCCAAAACACCAGGATTATTCTGGAATTATAACAAGCCGGGGTTCACGTTGAGGACTTTAACTTCCTCTTCGGGGCCTGCTTGGGAAATAAGTCTTTCCCATCCATTCTATCTTGGACCCTCATAATTTTATTACCTCCATTTAATCTACCTCAGTCTCCTCTATTCCAAAGAAAACAACTCCAGACTATCAAGAGTCGTGGAGTCACAGAGTTATACAGCACAGAAAGAGGCCCTTCGGCCCATCGTGTCCGCGCCGGCCACCAAGCCATGTCTATTTTAATCCCATTTTCCAGCACTTGGTCCGTAGCCTTGTATGCAATGGCGTTTCAAGGGCTCATTTAAGTGCTTCTAGAATGTTGTGAGGGTTCCTGCATCTACCACCCTTTCAGGCAGTCAGTTCCAGATTCCAACCACCCGCTGGGTGAAAAAGTTTCTCCTCAAATCCCCGTGAGCTCAGACACTGATACAGTGAGCTGCGACACTGACACAGGGAGCTCCTACATTGACACAGTGAGCTCCTACACTGACAAAGTGAGCTCCTACAATGACACAGGGAGACCCTACAATGACACAGGGAGCTCCTGCATTAACAAAGTGAGCTCTTACACTGACACAGTCAGTCCCTAAACTGACACAGTGAGCTCCTACACTGACACAGTGAGCACCTACACTGACACAGTGAGCTCATTCACTGACACAGTGAGCTCCTACACTGACACAGTGAGCTCCTACACTGATACAGGTAGCTCCACACTGATACAGTGAGCTCCTACACTGACAGAGTGAGCTCCTACACTGACACAGTGAGCATCTGCACTGACACAGTGAGCTCCTACACTGACACAGGGAGCTCCTACACAGACACAGGGAGCTCCTACACTGACACAGTGAGCTGCGACACTGACACAGGGAGCTCTTACAGTGTCACAGGGAGCTCCTACACTGACAGAGTGAGCTGCGACACTGACACAGGGAACTCCTACACTGACACAGTGAGCTCCTACACTGACACAGGGAGACCCTACACTGACACAGTGAGCTCCTACACTGACACAGGGAGCTTCTACTCTGACACAGGGAGCTCCTACACAGACACAGGGAGCTCCTACACTGACACAGTGAACTCCTACACTAACACAGTGAGCTCCGACACTGACACAGTGAGCTCCTACACTGTCACAGGGATCTCCTCCACTGACACAGGGATCTCCTCCACTGACACAGTGACCTCCTACACTGACACAGTGTGCTCCTACACTGACACCGTGAGTTGCGACAGTGACACAGGGAGCTCCTACATTGACATAGTGAGCTCCGATACTGACACAGTTAGCGCCGACACAGACGCAGTGAGCTCCGACACTGACACAGTGAGCTCCTACACTGACACAGTGAGCTCCGACACGAATACAAGGAGCTGCGACACTGAAACAGTGAGCTCCTACACTGACAAAGTGAGCTCCTACACTGACACAGGGAGCTCCTACATGAAACAGGGATCTCCTACACTGACACAGTGTGCTCCTACACTGACACAGGGAGCTCCGACACAGACACATGGAACTCCTACACTGACACACTGAGCTCCTACACTGACACAGGGAGCTCTGGCACTGACACAGTGAGCTCCTGCATTGACACAGTGAGCTCCGGCACTGACACAGTGAGCTCCTACACTGACACAGGGAGCTCCTACACTGACACACTTAGCTCCTGCTCTGACACAGTGAGCTCCTACACTGACACAGAGAGCTCCTACACTGGCACAGTGAGCTCTTACACTGACACAGTGAGCTCCTACACTGACACAGGGAGCTTCTACACTGACACAGTGAGCTCCTATACTGACACAGTGAGCTTCTACACTGACACAGGGAGCTATACACTGACACAGTGAGCTCCTACACTGACACAGTGAGCTCCGACACTGACACAGTGAGTTCCTACACTGACACAGTGAGGTCCTACACAGACACAGTGAGCTCCGACACTGACACAGGGAGCTCCTACACTGAGACAGTGAGCTCCTCCACTGACACTGTGAGCTCCGGCACTGAAACAGTGAGGTCCGACACTGACATAGTGAGCCTCTACAAAGAAAAATGAGCGCCTACACTGACACAGGGAGCTCCTACACTGACACACTTAGCTCCTGCACTGACACAGTGTGCTCCTACACTGACACAGGGAGCTCCTACATGATACAGTGAGATCTTACACTGACAAAGGGAGATCCGACACAGACTCAGCGAGCTCCTACACTGACACAGGGAGCCTCTACACTTACACAGTGAGCTCCAACACTGACACAGTGAGTTCCTACACTTAAACAGTGAACTCCTACACTGACACACAGAGCTACTAAACTGACACTTTTAGTTCCTAAACTGAAACAGTGACCACCGACACTGACACAGTGAGCTCCTACACTGACACAGTGAGCTTCTACACTGTCACAGTGAGGTCCTACACTGACTCAGTGTGTTCCTACACTGATACAGGGAGCTCCTACACTGACACAATGAGCTCTTACACTGACACAGTGAGCTCCTACACTGACACAGAGAGCTCCTACAAAGAAACCGTGAGGTCCTACACAGACACAGTGAGGGCCTACACTGACACAGTGAGCTCCTACACTGACACAGTGAGCTCCTACACTGACACAGTGATGCCCTACACTGGCACAGTGAGCTCCTACACTGACACAGTGAATTCCTACACTGACGCAGTGAGCTCCAACACAGACACAGTGAGGTCCTACACTGACAAAATGAGGTCCTACACAGACAGAGAGAGCTCCAACACTGACACAGTGAGCTAATACACTGACACAGTGAGCTCCTACACTGACACAGTGAGCTCCGACACTGAAACAGTGAGCTCCTACAATGACACAGTGAGCTCCTGCACTGACACAGTGAACTCCTACACTGACACAGTGACTTCCTACACTGACACAGTGAGGTCCTACACTGACACAGTGAGGTCCTTCACAGACAGAGAAAGCTCCTACACTGACATAGGGAGCTCCTACACTGACACAGTGAGGTAATACACTGACACAGTGAGCTGCGACACTGACACAGTGAGCTTCTACAGTTTCACAGTGAGGTCCTACACTGACACAGTGAGTTCCTACAATGACACAGTGAGCTCCTACACTGACACAGGGAGATCCTACGCTGACACAGGGATCTCCTACACTGTCACAGTGAGCTCCTACACTACACAGTGAGCTCCAACACTGATACAGGGAGCTCCGACGCAGACACATGGAACTCCTACACTGACACAGTGAGCTCCTACACTGACACAGGGAGCTCTGGCACTGACACAGTGAGCTCCTGCACTGACACATGGAACTCCTGCACTGACAGAGTGAGCTCGTACACTGACTGACACAGGGAGCTCTGGCACTGACACAGTGAGCTCCGACACTGACAGAGTGAGCTCCTACACTGACACAGTGAGCTGCTACACTGACACAGGGAGCTATACACTGACACAGTGAGCTCCTACACTGACACAGTGTGCTCCGACACTGACAGAGGGAGCTCCTACACTGACACAGTGAGCTCCCACACTGACACAGTGAGCTCCTACACTGACACAGTGACCTGCGACACTGACACAGTGAGCTCCTACACTGTCACAGTGAGTTACTACACTGACACAGTGAGTTCCTACACTGACAAAGGGAGATCCGACACAGACTCAGGGAGCTCCTACACTGACACAGGGAGCTTCTACACTTACACAGTGAGCTCCTACACTGACACAGTGAGTTCCTACACTTAAACAGTGAACTCCTACACTGACACACAGAGCTGCTACACTGACACGTTGAGCTCCTAAACTGAAACAGTGACCTCCTACACTGACACAGAGAGCTCTGGCACTGACACAGTGAGCTCCTGCACTGACACAGTGAGCTTCTACACTGACACAGTGAGCTCCTACACTGACACATGGAACTCCTACACTGACACAGTGAGCTCCTACACTGACACAGGGAGCTCTGGCACTGACACAGTGAGCTCCGACACTGACACAGTGAGCTCCAACACTGACACAGTGAGCTCCGCCACTGACACAGTGAGCTGCTACACTGACACAGGGAGCTATACACTGACACAGTGAGCTCCTACACTGACACAGTGTGCTCCGATACAGACTCAGGGAGCTCCTACAGTGACACAGTGAGCTCCTACACTGACACAGTGAGTTCCTAGACTTAAACAGTGAACTCCTACACTGACACACAGAGCTACTACACTGACACTTTTAGCTCCTAAACTGAAACAGTGACCTCCTACACTGACACAGTGAGCTCCTACGCTGACACAGTGAGCTTCTACACTGTCACAGTGAGGTCCTACACTGACTCAGTGTGTTCCTACACTGATACAGGGAGCTCCTACACTGACACAATGAGCTCTTACACTGACACAGTGAGCTCCTACACTGACACAGAGAGCTCCTACAAAGAAACCGTGAGGTCCTACACAGACACAGTGAGGGCCTACACTGACACAGTGAGCTCCTACACTGACACAGTGAGCTCCTACACTGACACAGTGATGCCCTACACTGACAAAATGAGGTCCTACACAGACAGAGAGAGCTCCAACACTGACACAGTGAGCTAATACACTGACACAGTGAGCTCCTACACTGACACAGTGAGCTCCGACACTGAAACAGTGAGCTCCTACAATGACACAGTGAGCTCCTACACTGACACAGTGAACTCCTACACTGACACAGTGAATTCCAAAACTGACACAGTGAGGTCCTACACTGACACAGTGAGGTCCTTCACAGACAGAGAAAGCTCCTACACTGACATTGGGAGCTCCTACACTGACACAGTGAGGTAATACACTGACACAGTGAGCTGCGACACTGACACAGTGAGCTTCTACACTTTCACAGTGAGGTCCTACACTGACACAGTGAGTTCCTACAATGACACAGTGAGCTCCTACACTGACACAGGGAGATCCTACGCTGACACAGGGATCTCCTACACTGTCACAGTGAGCTCCTACACTACACAGTGTGCTCCAACACTGGTACAGGGAGCTCCGACGCAGACACATGGAACTCCTACACTGACACAGTGAGCTCCTACACTGACACAGGGAGCTCTGGCACTGACACAGTGAGCTGCAACACTGACACAGGGAGCTATACACTGACACAGTGAGCTCCTACACTGACACTGTGCTCCGACACTGACAGAGGGAGCTCCTACACTGACACAGTGAGCTCCCACACTGACACAGTGAGCTCCTACACTGACACAGTGACCTGCGACACTGACACAGTGAGCTCCTACACTGTCACAGTGAGTTACTACACTGACACAGTGAGTTCCTACACTGACAAAGGGAGATCCGACACAGACTCAGGGAGCTCCTAGACTGACACAGGGAGCTTCTACACTTACACAGTGAGCTCCTACACTGACACAGTGAGTTCCTACACTTAAACAGTGAACTCCTACACTGACACACAGAGCTGCTACACTGACACTTTGAGCTCCTAAACTGAAACAGTGACCTCCTACACTGACACAGTGAGCTCCTACACTGACACAGTGAGCTTCTACTCTGTCATAGTGAGGTCCTACACTGACACAGTGAGTTCCTACACTGACACACTGAGCTCCTACACTGACACAGGGAGCTCCTGCACTAACACAGTGAGCTCCTACACTGACACAGTGAGCTCCTACAAAGACACAGTGAGGTCCTACACTAACACAGTGAGCTCCGACACTGACACAGTGAGCTCCTTCACAGACACAGTGAGGTCCTACGCTGAAACAGTGAGCTGCTACACTGACACAGGGAGCTATACACTGACACAGTGAGCTCCTACACTGATACAGTGTGCTCCGACACTGACACAGGGAGCTCCTACACTGACACAGTGAGCTCCTACACTGACACAGTGAGCTCCTACACTGACACAGCGAGCTCCGACACTGACACGCAGAGCTACTACACTGACACAGTGAGCTTCTACCCTGTCACAGTGAGGTCCTACACTGACACAGTGAGTTCCTACACTGACACAGTGGGCTCCTACACAGACACAGGGAGCTGCTACACTGACACAGTGAGCTCCGACACTGACACAGTGAGCTCCATCACAGACACAGTGAGGTCCTACACTGACACAGTGAGGTCCTACACTGACACAGTGAGGTCCTACACAAAGAGTGGGAGCTCCGACACTGACAGAGGGAGCTCCTACACTGACACAGTGAGCTCCTACACTGACAGAGGGAGCTCCTCCACTGACACAGTGAGCCCCTACAATGACAAATGAGCTCCTACACTGACAGTGAGTTCCTACACTGACACAGTGAGTTCCTACACTGACACAGTGAGGTCCTACACAGACACAGTGAGGTCCTACACTGACACAGTGAGCTCCTACACTGACAAAGTGAGGTCCTACACAGACAGAGAGAGCTCCTACACTGACACAGGGAGCTCCTACACTGACACAGTGAGCTCCTACACTGACACAGTGAGCTTCGACACTGACACAGTGAGGTCCTACGCAGACGCAGTGAGGTCCTACACTGACAAAGTGAGGTCCGACACAGACAGAGAGAGCTCCTACACTAACACAAGGAGCTCCGACACTGAAACAGTGAGCTCCAACACTGACAAAGTGAGCTCATACACTGACACAGGGAGCTCCTACACTAACACACAGATCTCCTACACTGACACAGCTTGCTCCTACACTGACACAGGGAGCTGCTACACAGACACAGGGAGCTCCTTCAGTGACACAGTGAGCTCCTACACTGACACAGTGAGCTCCTACACAGACACAGTGAGCTCCTACACTGACACAGGGAGCTCCGACGCAGACACATGGAACTCCTACACTGACACATTGAGCTCCTACACTGACACTGGGATCTCCGACACTGACACAGGGAGCTTCTACACTGACACAGTGAGCTCCTACACTGACACAGGGAGCTCCTACACTGACACACTTAGCTCCTGCACTGACACAGTGAGCTCCTGCACTGACACAGAGAGCTCCTACACTGGCACAGTGAGCTCTTACACTGACACAGGGAGCTTCTGCACTGACAGAGAGACCTCCTACACTGGCACAGTGAGCTCTTACACTGACACAGTGAGCTCCTACACTGACACAGTGACCTGCGACACTGACACAGTGAGCTCCTACACTGTCACAGTGAGTTCCTACCCTGACAAAGGGAGATCCGACACAGACTCAGGGAGCTCCTACACTGACACAGGGAGCTTCTACACTTACACAGTGAGCTCCTACACTGACACAGTGAGTTCCTACACTGAAACAGTGAACTCCTACACTGACACACAGAGCTGCTACACTGACACTTTGAGCTCCTAAACTGAAACAGTGACCTCCTACACTGACAGAGTGAGCTCCTACACTGACACAGTGAGCTTCTACACTGACACAGTGAGCTCCTACACTGTCACAGTGAGTTACTACACTGACACAGTGAGTTCCTACACTGACAAAGGGAGATCCGACACAGACTCAGGGAGCTCCTACACTGACACAGGGAGCTTCTACACTTACACTGTGAGCTCCTACACTGACACAGTGAGTTCCTACACTTAAACAGTGAAGTCCTACACTGACACACAGAGCTGCTACACTGACACTTTGAGCTCCTAAACTGAAACAGTGACCTCCTACACTGACACAGTGAGCTCCTACACTTACACAGTGAGCTTCCACTCTGTCATAGTGAGGTCCTACACTGACACAGTGAGTTCCTACACTGACACATTGAGCTCCTACACTGACACAGGGAGCTCCTGCACTAACACAGTGAGCTCCTACACTGACACAGTGAGCTCCTACAAAGACACAGTGAGGTCCTAAACTAACACAGTGAGCTCCGACACTGACACAGTGAGCTCCTTCACAGACACAGTGAGGTCCTACGCTGACACAGTGAGCTGCTACACTGACACAGGGAGCTCTACACTGACACAGTGAGCTCCTACAATGATACAGTGTGCTCCGACACTGACACAGGGAGCTCCTACACTGACACAGTGAGCTCCTACACTAACACAGTGAGCTCCAACACTGACACAGCGAGCTCCGACACTGACACGCAGAGCTGCTACACTGACACAGTGAGCTTCTACCCTGTCACAGTGAGGTCCTACACTGACACAGTGAGTTCCTACACTGACACAGTGAGCTCCTACACAGACACAGGGAGCTGCTACACTGACACAGTGAGCTCCGACACTGACACAGTGAGCTCCATCACAGACACAGTGAGGTCCTACACTGACACAGTGAGGTCCTACACTGACACAGTGAGGTCCTACACAGAGAGTGGGAGCTCCTACACTGACAGAGGGAGCACCTACACTGACACAGTGAGCTCCTACACTGATACAGTGAGCTTCTGCACTGACACAGCGAGCTCGTACACTGACACAGTGAGTTCCTACACTGACACAGTGAGGTCCTACGCAGACGCAGTGAGGTCCTACACTGACAAAGTGAGGTCCGACACAGACAGAGAGAGCTCCTACACTAACACAAGGAGCTCCGACACTGAAACAGTGAGCTCCTACACTGACAAAGTGAGCTCATACACTGACACAGGGAGCTCCTACACTAACACAGGGATCTCCT
Organism: Squalus acanthias; assembly: GCA_030390025.1. NCBI lineage: Eukaryota > Metazoa > Chordata > Chondrichthyes > Squaliformes > Squalidae > Squalus > Squalus acanthias. The sequence continues at coordinate 47,410 of JASTWF010000261.1, read as the reverse complement.
ACACTGACACAGCTTGCTCCTACACTGACACAGGGAGCTGCTACACAGACACAGGGAGCTCCTTCAGTGACACAGTGAGCTCCTACACTGACACAGTGAGCTCCTACACAGACACAGTGAGCTCCTACACAGACACAGGGAGCTCCGACGCAGACACATGGAACTCCTACACTGACACATTGAGCTCCTACACTGACAGAGGGATCTCCGACACTGACACAGGGAGCTTCTACACTGACACAGTGAGCTCCTACACTGACACAGGGAGCTCCTACACTGACACACTTAGCTCCTGCACTGACACAGTGAGCTCCTACACTGACACAGAGAGCTCCTACACTGGCACAGTGAGCTCTTACACTGACACAGGGAGCTTCTACACTGACACAGAGAGCTCCTACACTGACACAGTGAGCTCCTACACTGACACAGTGAGCTCCGACACTGACACAGTGAGCTCCGACACTGACACAGTGAGCTTCTACACTGACACAGTGAGCTCCTACACTGACACAGTGAGCTTCTAACCTGTCACAGTGAGACCCTACACTGACACAGTGAGCTCCGACACTGACACAGTGAGCTCCTACACTGACACAGTGAGTTCCTACACTGACACAGTGAGTTCCTACACTGACACAGTGAGCTCTACCCTGTCACAGTGAGCTCCTACACTGAAACAGTGAGCTCCTACACAGACACAGTGAGCTCCTACGCTGACACAGTGAGCTCCTGCACTGACAGAGGGAGCTCCTACACTGAAACAGGGAGCTTCTACACTGACACAGAGAGCTCCTACACTGACACAGTGAGCTTCTACCCTGTCACAGTGAGGTCCTACACTGACACAGTGAGGTCCTACACTGACACAGTGAGTTCCTATACTGACACAGTGAGCTTCTACCCTGTCACAGTGAGGTCCTACACTGACACAGTGAGGTCCTACGCAGACAGAGGGAGCTCCTACACTGACACAGGGAGCTCCTACACTGACACAGTGAGCTCCTACACTGACACAGTGAGCTCCGACACTGACACAGGGAGCTCCTACACTGACATAGTGAGCTCCTACACTGACACAGTGAGCTCCTACACTGACACAGTGAGCTTCTACACTAACACAGTGAGCTCCGACACTGAGACAGGGAGCTCCTACACTGACATAGTGAGCTCCTACTCTGACACAGTTAGTGCCTACACTGACACAGTGAGCTCCTACACTGACACAGGAAGCTCCTACACTGACACAGTGAGCTCCAACACTGACACAGTGAGCTCCTACAAAGACACAGTGAGGTCCTACACAGACACAGTGAGGGCCTACACTGACGCAGTGAGCTCCTACACTGACACAGGGAGCTCCTACACTGACACAGTGAGCTCCTACACTGACACAGTGAGCTCCTACATCGACACAGTGAGCTCATACACTGACACAGTGAGCTCCTACACTGACACAGGGAGACCCGACACTGACAAAGTGAGCTCCTACACTGACACAGTGAGTCCTACACTGACACAGGGAGCTCCTACACTGACACAGTGAGCTCCTACACTGACACAGTGAGCTCCGACACTGACACAGGGAGCTCCTACACTAACACAAGGAGCTCCGACACTGAAACAGTGAGCTCCTACACTGACATAGTGACCTCCTACACTGACACAGGGATCTCCTACACTGACACAGCTTGCTCCTACACTGACACAGGGAGCTGATACACAGACACAGGGAGCTCCTTCAGTGACACAGTGAGCTCCTACACTGACACAGTGAGCTCCTACACAGACACAGTGAGCTCCTACACTGACACAGGGAGCTCCGACGCAGACACATGGAACTCCTACACTGACACATTGAGCTCCTACACTGACACAGGGAGCTCCTACACTGACACACTTAGCTCCTGCACTGACACAGTGAGCTCCTACACTGACACAGAGAGCTCCTACACTGGCACAGTGAGCTCTTACACTGACACAGTGAGCTCCGAAACTGACACAGGGAGCTTCTACACTGACACAGTGAGCTTCTAACCTGTCACAGTGAGGTCCTACACTGACACAGTGAGTTCCTACACTGACACAGTGAGTTCCTACACTGACACAGTGAGCTTCTACCCTGTCACAGTGAGGTCCTACACTGACACAGTGAGCTCCTACACAGACACAGTGAGGTCCTACACTGACACAGTGAGGTCCTACGCAGGCAGAGGGAGCTCCTACACTGAAACAGGGCGCTTCTACACTGACACAGAGAGCTCCTACACTGACACAGTGAACTTCTACCCTGTCACAGTGAGGTCCTACACTGACACAGTGAGGTCCTACACTGACACAGTGAGTTCCTATACTGACACAGTGAGCTTCTACCCTTTCACAGTGAGGTCCAACACTGACACAGTGAGGTCCTACGCAGACAGAGGGAGTTCCTACACTGACACAGGGAGCTCCTACACTGACACAGTGAGCTCCTACAAAGACACAGGGAGCTATACACTGACACAGTGAGCTCCTACACTGACACAGTGAGCTCCGACCCTGACACAGGGAGTTCCTACACTGACACAGTGAGCTCCTACACTGACACAGGGAGCTCCTACACTAACACAGTGAGGTCCTACACTGACACAGTGAGCTCCTACACTGACACAGTGAGCTCCTGCACTGACACAGTGAGCTCCTACACTGACACAGTGAGCTCCTACACTGACACAGTGAGCTCATACACTGACACAGTGAGCTCCTACACTGACACAGGGAGACCCGACACTGACAAAGTGAGCTCCTACACTGACACAGTGAGTCCTACACTGACACAGGGAGCTCCTACACTGACACAGTGAGTTCCTACAATGACACAGTGAGCTCCTACACTGACACAGGGATCTCCTACACTTTCACAGTGAGCTCCTACACTAAACAGTGAGCTCCAACACTGATACAGGGAGCTCCGACGCAGACACATGGAACTCCTACACTGACACAGTGAGTTCCTACACTGACACAGTGAGCTCCGACACTGACACAGTGAGCTCCTACACTGACACAGTGAATTCCTACACTGACGCAGTGAGCTCCTACACTGACACAGTGAGGTCCTATACTGACACAGTGAGGTCCTACACTGACAAAATGAGGTCCTGCACAGACAGAGAGAGCTCATACACTGACAGAGGGAGCTCCAACACTGATACAGTGAGCTAATACACTGACACAGTGAGCTCCTACACTGACACAGTGAGCTCCGACACTGACACAGTGAGCTCCGGCAATGACACAGGGATCTCCTACACTGACACAGTGAGCTCCTACACTACACATTGAGCTCCAACACTGACACAGGGAGCTCCGACGCAGACACATGGCACTCCTACACTGACACAGTGAGCTCCTACACTGACACAGTGAGCTCCTACACTGACACATGGAAGTCCTACACTGACACAGTGAGCTCCTACACTGACACAGTGAGCTCCTACACTGACACATGGAACTCCTACACTGACACAGTGAGCTCCTACACTGACACAGGGATATCTGGCACTGAAACAGTGAGCTCCTGCACTGACACAGTGAGCTTCCACACTGACAGAGTGAGCTCCTACACTGACACAGGAAGCTCTGGCACTGACAAAGTGAGCTTTGACACTGACACAGTGAGCTCCTACACTGACACAGTGAGCTCCTACACTGACACAGTGATGCCCTACACTGACACAGTGAGCTCCTACACTGACACAGTGAGCTCCTACAAAGACACAGTGAGGTCCTACACAGACACAGTGAGGGCCTACACTGACACAGTGAGCTCCTACACTGACACAGTGAGCTCCTACACTGACACAGTGATGCCCTACACTGACACAGTGAGCTCCTACACTGACACAGTGAAGTCCTACACTGACACAGTGAGCTCCGACACTGACACAGTGAGCTCCTACACTGACACAGTGAATTCCTACACTGACGCAGTGAGCTCCTACACTGACACAGTGATGTCCTATACTGACACAGTGAGGTCCTACACTGACAAAATGAGGTCCTACACAGACAGAGAGAGCTCCTACACTGACAGAGGGAGCTCCAACACTGATACAGTGAGCTAATACACTGACACAGTGAGCTCCGACAATGACACAGTGAGTTCCTACACTGACACAGTGAGGTCCTACACTGACACAGTGAGGTACTACACAGACAGAGAGATCTCCTACACTGACACAGGGGGCTCATACACTGACACAGTGAGGTAATACAATGACACAGTGAGCTGCGACACTGACACAGTGAGGTTCTACACTTTCACATTGAGGTCCTACACTGACACAGTGTGTTCCTACAATGACACAGTGAGCTCCTACACTGACACAGGGAGCTCCTGCACTGACACAGGGATCTCCTACACTGACACAGTGAGCTCCTACACTACACAGTGAGCTCCAACACTGATACAGGGAGCTCCGACGCAGACACATGGAACTCCTACACTGACACAGTGAGCTCCTACACTGACACAGGGAGCTCAGGCACTGAAACAATGAGCTCCTGCACTGACACAGTGAGCTTCTACACTGACATAGTGAGCTCCTACACTGACACATGGAACTCCTACACTGACACAGTGAGATCCTACACTGACACAGGGAGCTCTGGCACTGACACAGTGAGCTTTGACACTGACACAGTGAGCTCCTACACTGACACAGTGAGCTGCTACACTGACACAGGGAGCTATACACTGACACAGTGAACTCCTACACTGACACAGGGAGCTCCTACATGACAGAGTGAGATCTTACACTGACAAAGGGAGATCCGACACAGACTCAGTGAGCTCCTACACTGACACAGGGAGCTTCTACACTTACACAGTGCTCTCCTACACTGACACACAGAGCTACTACACTGACACTTTTAGCTCCTAAATTGAAACAGTGACCTCCAACACTGACACAGTTAGCTCCTACACTGACACAGTGAGCATCTACACTGTCACAGTGAGGTCCTACACTGACTCAGTGTGTTCCTACACTGACACAATGAGCTCCTACACTGACAAAGTGAGCTCCTACACTGAAACAGTGAGCTCCTATAAAGACACAGTGAGGTCCTACACAGACACAGTGAGCTCCTACACTGACACAGTGAGCTCCTACACTGACACAGTGATGCCCTACACTGACACAGTGAGCTCCTACACTGACACAGTGAGCTCCTACACTGACACAGTGAGCTCCTACACTGACACAGTGATGCCCTACACTGACACAGTGAGCTCCTACACTGACACAGTGAATTCCTACACTGACACAGTGAACTCCGACACTGACACAGTGAGCTCCTACACTGACACAGTGAATTCCGACACTGACGCAGTGAGCTCCTACACAGACACAGTGATGTCCTACACTGACAAAATGAGGTCCTACACAGACAGAGAGCGCTCCTACACTGACAGAGGGAGCTCCAACACTGACACAGTGAGCTAATACACTGACACAGTGAGCTCATACACTGACACAGTGAGCTCCGACACTGACACAGTGAGCTCCTACAATGACACAGTGAGCTCCTACACTGACACACTGAACTCCTACACTGACACAGTGAGTTCCTACACTGACACAGTGAGGTCCTACACAGACAGAGAGCTCCTACACTGACACAGGGGGCTCCTACACTGACACAGTGAGGTAATACACTGACACAGTGAGCTGCGACACTGACACAGTGAGCTTCTACACTTTCACCGTGAGGTCCTACACTGACACAGTGTGCTCCTACAATGACACAGTGAGCTCCTACACTGACACAGGGAGCTCCTACACTGACACAGGGATCTCCTACAATGACACAGTGAGCTCCGACACTACACAGTGAGCTCCAACACTGATACAGGGAGCTCCGACGCAGACACATGGAACTCCTACACTGACACAGTGAGCTTCTACACTGACACACTGAGCTCCTACACTGACACATGGAAATCCTACACTGACACAGTGAGGTCCTACACTGACACAGGGAGCTCTGGCACTGACACAGTGAGCTTTGACACTGACACAGTGAGCTCCTACACTGACACAGTGAGCTGCTACACTGACACAGGGAGGTATACACTGACACAGTGACCTCCTACAAAGAAACAGTGAGGTCCGACACAGACACAGTGAGGGCCTACACTGACACAGTGAGCTCCTACACTGACACAGTGAGCTCCTACACTGGCACAGTGAGCTCCTACAAAGACACAGTGAGGTCCTACACAGACACAGTGAGGGCCTACACTGACACAGTGAGCTCCGACACTGACACAGTGAGCTCCTACACTGACACAGTGATGCCATACACTGACACAGTGAGCTCCTACACTGACACAGTGAAGTCCTACACTGACACAGTGAGGTCCTACACTGACACAGTGAGGTCCTACACTGACAAAATGAGGTCCTACACAGACAGAGAGAGCTCCTACACTGACAGAGGGAGCTCCAACACTGATACAGTGAGCTAATACACTGACACAGTGAGCTCCTACACTGACACAGTGAGCTCCGACACTGACACAGTGAGCTCCGACAATGACACAGTGAGCTCCTACACTGACACAGTGAACTCCTACACTGACACAGTGAGTTCCTACACTGACACAGTGAGGTCCTACACTGACACAGTGAGGTCCTGCACAGACAGAGAGAGCTCCTACACTGACACAGGGGGCTCCTACACTGACACAGTGAGGTAATACACTGACAAAGTGAGCTGCGACACTGACACAGTGAGGTTCTACACTTGCACAGTGAGGTCCTACACTGACACAGTGTATTCCTACAATGACACAGCGAGCTCCTACACTGACACAGGGAGCACCTGCACTGACACAGGGATCTCCTACAGTGACACACTGAGCTCCTACACTGACACTTTTAGCTCCTAAATTGAAACAGTGACCTCCAACACTGACACAGTTAGCTCCTACACTGACACAGTGAGCTTCTACACTGTCACAGTGAGGTCCTACACTGACTCAGTGTGTTCCTACACTGACACAATGAGCTCCTACACTGACAAAGTGAGCTCCTACACTGAAACAGTGAGCTCCTATAAAGACACAGTGAGGTCCTACACAGACACAGTGAGGGCCTACACTGACACAGTGAGCTCCTACACTGACACAGTGAGCTCCTACACTGACACAGTGATGCCCTACACTGACACAGTGAGCTCCTACACTGACACAGTGAATTCCGACACTGACGCAGTGAGCTCCTACACAGACACAGTGAGGTCCGACACTGACAAAATGAGGTCCTACACAGACAGAGAGCGCTCCTACACTGACAGAGGGAGCTCCAACACTGACACAGTGAGCTAATACACTGACACAGTGAGCTCCTACACTGACACAGTGAGCTCCGACACTGACACAGTGAGCTCCTGCACTGACACAGTGAGCTCCGACACTGACACAGTGAGCTCCTACAATCACACAGTGAGCTCCTACAAGACACAGTGAGCTCCTACACTGACACAGTGAGTTCCTACACTGACACAGTGAGGTCCTACACAGACAGAGAGCTCCTACACTGACACAGGGGGCTCCTACACTGACACAGTGAGGTAATACACTGACACAGTGAGCTGCGACAATGACACAGTGAGCTCCTACACTGACACAGTGAACTCCTACACTGACACAGTGAGTTCCTACACTGACACAGTGAGGTCCTACACTGACACAGTGAGGTCCTGCACAGACAGAGAGAGCTCCTACACTGACACAGTGAGCTCCTACACTGACACAGTGAGCTCCTACACTGACACAGTGAGCTCCTACACTGACACAGTGAGCTCCTACACTGACACAGTGAGCTCCTACACTGACACAGTGAGCTCCTACACTGACACAGTGAGCTCCTACACTGACACAGTGAGCTCCTACACTGACACAGTGAGCTCCTACACTGACACAGTGAGCTCCTACACTGACACAGTGAGCTCCTACACTGACACAGTGAGCTCCTACACTGACACAGTGAGCTCCTACACTGACACAGTGAGCTCCTACACTGACACAGTGAGCTCCTACACTGACACAGTGAGCTCCTACACTGACACAGTGAGCTCCTACACTGACACAGTGAGCTCCTACACTGACACAGTGAGCTCCTACACTGACACAGTGAGCTCCTACACTGACACAGTGAGCTCCTACACTGACACAGTGAGCTCCTACACTGACACAGGGAGCTCCTGCACTGACACAGTGAGCTCCTACACTGACACAGTGAGCTCCTACACTGACACAGTGAGCTCTACACTGACACAGGGAGCTCTACACTGACACAGTGAGCTCCTACACTGACACAGTGAGCTCTTACACTGACACAGGGAGCTCCTACACTGACACAGTGAGCTCCTACACTGACACAGGGAGCTCCTACACTGACACAGTGAGCTCCGACACTGACACAGTGAGCTCCTACACTGACACAGTGAGCTCCTACACTGACACAGTGAGCTCCTACACTGACACAGTGAGCTCCTACACTGACACAGTGAGCTCCTACACTGACACAGTGAGCTCCTACACTGACACAGTGAGCTCCTACACTGACACAGTGAGCTCCTACACTGACACAGTGAGCTCCTACACTGACACAGTGAGCTCCTACACTGACACAGTGAGCTCCTACACTGACACAGTGAGCTCCTACACTGACACAGTGAGCTCCTACACTGACACAGTGAGCTCCTACACTGACACAGGGAGCTCCTACACTGACACAGTGAGCTCCTACACTGACACAGTGAGCTCCTACACTGACACAGTGAGCTCCTACACTGACACAGTGAGCTCCTACACTGACACAGTGAGCTCCTACACTGACACAGTGAGCTCCTACACTGACACAGTGAGCTCCTACACTGACACAGTGAGCTCCTACACTGACACAGTGAGCTCCTACACTGACACAGTGAGCTCCTACACTGACACAGTGAGCTCCTACACTGACACAGTGAGCTCCTACACTGACACAGTGAGCTCCTACACTGACACAGTGAGCTCCTACACTGACACAGTGAGCTCCTACACTGACACAGTGAGCTCCTACACTGACACAGTGAGCTCCTACACTGACACAGTGAGCTCCTACACTGACACAGTGAGCTCCTACACTGACACAGGGAGCTCTACACTGACACAGTGAGCTCCTACACTGACACAGTGTGCTCCTACACTGACACAGTGAGCTCCTACATGACACAGTGAGATCTTACACTGACAAAGGGAGATCCGACACAGACTCAGTGAGCTCCTACACTGACACAGGGAGCTTCTACACTTTCACAGTGAGCTCCTACACTGACACAGTGAGTTCCTACACTTAAACAGTGAACTCCTACACTGACACACAGAGCTACTACACTGACACTATTAGCTCCTAAATTGAAACAGTGACCTCATACACTGACACAGTTAGCTCCTACACTGACACAGTGAGCTTCTACACTGTCACAGTGAGGTCCTACACTGACTCAGTGTGTTCCTACACTGACACAGTGTGCTCCTACACTGACACAGGGAGCTCCTACACTGACACAATGAGCTCCTACACTGACACAGTGAGCTCCTACACTGACACAGTGAGATCCTATAAAGACACAGTGAGGTCCTACACAGACACAGTGAGGGCCTACACTGACACAGTGAGCTCCTACACTGACACAGTGAGCTCCTACACTGACACAGGGAGCTCTGGCACTGAAACAGTGAGCTCCTGCACTGACACAGTGAGCTCTACACTGACACAGTGAGCTCCTACACTGACACAGTGAGCTCCTACACTGACACAGTGAGCTCCTACACTGACACAGGGAGCTCCTACACTGACACAGTGAGCTCCTACACTGACACAGTGAGCTCCTACACTGACACAGTGAGCTCCTACACTGACACAGTGAGCTCCTACACTGACACAGTGAGCTCCTACACTGACACAGTGAGCTCCTACACTGACACAGTGAGCTCCTACACTGACACAGTGAGCTCCTACACTGACACAGTGAGCTCCTACACTGACACAGTGAGCTCCTACACTGACACAGTGAGCTCCTACACTGACACAGTGAGCTCCTACACTGACACAGTGAGCTCCTACACTGACACAGTGAGCTCCTACACTGACACAGTGAGCTCCTACACTGACACAGTGAGCTCCTACACTGACACAGTGAGCTCCTACACTGACACAGTGAGCTCCTACACTGACACAGTGAGCTCCTACACTGACACAGTGAGCTCCTACACTGACACAGTGAGCTCCTACACTGACACAGTGAGCTCCTACACTGACACAGTGAGCTCCTACACTGACACAGTGAGCTCCTACACTGACACAGTGAGCTCCTACACTGACACAGTGAGCTCCTACACTGACACAGTGAGCTCCTACACTGACACAGTGAGCTCCTACACTGACACAGTGAGCTCCTACACTGACACAGTGAGCTCCTACACTGACACAGTGAGCTCCTACACTGACACAGTGAGCTCCTACACTGACACAGTGAGCTCCTACACTGACACAGTGAGCTCCTACACTGACACAGTGAGCTCCTACACTGACACAGTGAGCTCCTACACTGACACAGTGAGCTCCTACACTGACACAGTGAGCTCCTACACTGACACAGTGAGCTCCTACACTGACACAGTGAGCTCCTACACTGACACAGTGAGCTCCTACACTGACACAGGGAGCTCCTACACTGACACAGTGAGCTCCTACACTGACACAGTGAGCTCCTACACTGACACAGTGAGCTCCTACACTGACACAGTGAGCTCCTACACTGACACAGTGAGCTCCTACACTGACACAGTGAGCTCCTACACTGACACAGTGAGCTCCTACACTGACACAGTGAGCTCCTACACTGACACAGTGAGCTCCTACACTGACACAGTGAGCTCCTACACTGACACAGTGAGCTCCTACACTGACACAGTGAGCTCCTACACTGACACAGTGAGCTCCTACACTGACACAGTGAGCTCCTACACTGACACAGTGAGCTCCTACACTGACACAGTGAGCTCCTACACTGACACAGTGAGCTCTACACTGACACAGTGAGCTCCTACACTGACACAGTGAGCTCCTACACTGACACAGTGAGCTCCTACACTGACACAGTGAGCTCCTACACTGACACAGTGAGCTCCTACACTGACACAGTGAGCTCCTACACTGACACAGTGAGCTCCTACACTGACACAGTGAGCTCCTACACTGACACAGTGAGCTCCTACACTGACACAGTGAGCTCCTACACTGACACAGTGAGCTCCTACACTGACACAGTGAGCTCCTACACTGACACAGTGAGCTCCTACACTGACACAGTGAGCTCCTACACTGACACAGTGAGCTCCTACACTGACACAGTGAGCTCCTACACTGACACAGTGAGCTCCTACACTGACACAGTGAGCTCCTACACTGACACAGTGAGCTCCTACACTGACACAGTGAGCTCCTACACTGACACAGTGAGCTCCTACACTGACACAGTGAGCTCCTACACTGACACAGGGAGCTCCTACACTGACACAGTGAGCTCCTACACTGACACAGTGAGCTCCTACACTGACACAGTGAGCTCCTACACTGACACAGTGAGCTCCTACACTGACACAGTGAGCTCCTACACTGACACAGTGAGCTCCTACACTGACACAGTGAGCTCCTACACTGACACAGTGAGCTCCTACACTGACACAGTGAGCTCCTACACTGACACAGTGAGCTCCTACACTGACACAGTGAGCTCCTACACTGACACAGTGAGCTCCTACACTGACACAGTGAGCTCCTACACTGACACAGTGAGCTCCTACACTGACACAGTGAGCTCCTACACTGACACAGTGAGCTCCTACACTGACACAGTGAGCTCCTACACTGACACAGTGAGCTCCTACACTGACACAGTGAGCTCCTACACTGACACAGTGAGCTCCTACACTGACACAGTGAGCTCCTACACTGACACAGTGAGCTCCTACACTGACACAGTGAGCTCCTACACTGACACAGTGAGCTCCTACACTGACACAGTGAGCTCCTACACTGACACAGTGAGCTCCTACACTGACACAGTGAGCTCCTACACTGACACAGTGAGCTCCTACACTGACACAGTGAGCTCCTACACTGACACAGTGAGCTCCTACACTGACACAGTGAGCTCCTACACTGACACAGTGAGCTCCTACACTGACACAGTGAGCTCCTACACTGACACAGTGAGCTCCTACACTGACACAGTGAGCTCCTACACTGACACAGTGAGCTCCTACACTGACACAGTGAGCTCCTACACTGACACAGTGAGCTCCTACACTGACACAGTGAGCTCCTACACTGACACAGTGAGCTCCTACACTGACACAGTGAGCTCCTACACTGACACAGTGAGCTCCTACACTGACACAGTGAGCTCCTACACTGACACAGTGAGCTCCTACACTGACACAGTGAGCTCCTACACTGACACAGTGAGCTCCTACACTGACACAGTGAGCTCCTACACTGACACAGTGAGCTCCTACACTGACACAGTGAGCTCCTACACTGACACAGTGAGCTCCTACACTGACACAGTGAGCTCCTACACTGACACAGTGAGCTCCTACACTGACACAGTGAGCTCCTACACTGACACAGTGAGCTCCTACACTGACACAGTGAGCTCCTACACTGACACAGTGAGCTCCTACACTGACACAGTGAGCTCCTACACTGACACAGTGAGCTCCTACACTGACACAGTGAGCTCCTACACTGACACAGTGAGCTCCTACACTGACACAGTGAGCTCCTACACTGACACAGTGAGCTCCTACACTGACACAGTGAGCTCCTACACTGACACAGTGAGCTCCTACACTGACACAGTGAGCTCCTACACTGACACAGTGAGCTCCTACACTGACACAGTGAGCTCCTACACTGACACAGTGAGCTCCTACACTGACACAGTGAGCTCCTACACTGACACAGTGAGCTCCTACACTGACACAGTGAGCTCCTACACTGACACAGTGAGCTCCTACACTGACACAGTGAGCTCCTACACTGACACAGTGAGCTCCTACACTGACACAGTGAGCTCCTACACTGACACAGTGAGCTCCTACACTGACACAGTGAGCTCCTACACTGACACAGTGAGCTCCTACACTGACACAGTGAGCTCCTACACTGACACAGTGAGCTCCTACACTGACACAGGGAGCTCCTACACTGACACAGTGATCTCCTACACTGACACAGTGAGCTCCTACACTGACACAGTGAGCTCCTACACTGACACAGGAGCTCCTACACTGACACAGGGAGCTCCTACACTGACACAGTGAGCTCCTACACTGACACAGTGAGCTCCTACACTGACACAGGGAGCTCCTACACTGACACAGTGAGCTCCTACACTGACACAGTGAGCTCCTACACTGACACAGGGAGCTCCTACACTGACACAGTGAGCTCCTACACTGACACAGTGAGCTCCTACACTGACACAGTGAGCTCCTACACTGACACAGTGAGCTCCTACACTGACACAGTGAGCTCCTACACTGACACAGTGAGCTCCTACTCTGACACATGGAGCTCCTACACTGACACAGTGAGCTCCTACACTGACACAGTGAGCTCCTACACTGACACAGTGAGCTCCTACACTGACACAGTGAGCTCCTACACTGACACAGTGAGCTCCTACACTGACACAGTGAGCTCCTACACTGACACAGTGAGCTCCTACACTGACACAGTGAGCTCCTACACTGACACAGTGAGCTCCTACACTGACACAGTGAGCTCCTACACTGACACAGTGAGCTCCTACACTGACACAGTGAGCTCCTACACTGACACAGTGAGCTCCTACACTGACACAGTGAGCTCCTACACTGACACAGTGAGCTCCTACACTGACACAGTGAGCTCCTACACTGACACAGTGAGCTCCTACACTGACACAGTGAGCTCCTACACTGACACAGTGAGCTCCTACACTGACACAGTGAGCTCCTACACTGACACAGTGAGCTCCTACACTGACACAGTGAGCTCCTACACTGACACAGTGAGCTCCTACACTGACACAGTGAGCTCCTACACTGACACAGTGAGCTCCTACACTGACACAGTGAGCTCCTACACTGACACAGTGAGCTCCTACACTGACACAGTGAGCTCCTACACTGACACAGTGAGCTCCTACACTGACACAGTGAGCTCCTACACTGACACAGTGAGCTCCTACACTGACACAGTGAGCTCCTACACTGACACAGTGAGCTCCTACACTGACACAGTGAGCTCCTACACTGACACAGTGAGCTCCTACACTGACACAGTGAGCTCCTACACTGACACAGTGAGCTCCTACACTGACACAGTGAGCTCCTACACTGACACAGTGAGCTCCTACACTGACACAGTGAGCTCCTACACTGACACAGTGAGCTCCTACACTGACACAGTGAGCTCCTACACTGACACAGTGAGCTCCTACACTGACACAGTGAGCTCCTACACTGACACAGTGAGCTCCTACACTGACACAGTGAGCTCCTACACTGACACAGTGAGCTCCTACACTGACACAGTGAGCTCCTACACTGACACAGTGAGCTCCTACACTGACACAGTGAGCTCCTACACTGACACAGTGAGCTCCTACACTGACACAGTGAGCTCCTACACTGACACAGTGAGCTCCTACACTGACACAGTGAGCTCCTACACTGACACAGTGAGCTCCTACACTGACACAGTGAGCTCCTACACTGACACAGTGAGCTCCTACACTGACACAGTGAGCTCCTACACTGACACAGTGAGCTCCTACACTGACACAGTGAGCTCCTACACTGACACAGTGAGCTCCTACACTGACACAGTGAGCTCCTACACTGACACAGTGAGCTCCTACACTGACACAGTGAGCTCCTACACTGACACAGTGAGCTCCTACACTGACACAGTGAGCTCCTACACTGACACAGTGAGCTCCTACACTGACACAGTGAGCTCCTACACTGACACAGTGAGCTCCTACACTGACACAGTGAGCTCCTACACTGACACAGTGAGCTCCTACACTGACACAGTGAGCTCCTACACTGACACAGTGAGCTCCTACACTGACACAGTGAGCTCCTACACTGACACAGTGAGCTCCTACACTGACACAGTGAGCTCCTACACTGACACAGTGAGCTCCTACACTGACACAGTGAGCTCCTACACTGACACAGTGAGCTCCTACACTGACACAGTGAGCTCCTACACTGACACAGTGAGCTCCTACACTGACACAGTGAGCTCCTACACTGACACAGTGAGCTCCTACACTGACACAGTGAGCTCCTACACTGACACAGTGAGCTCCTACACTGACACAGTGAGCTCCTACACTGACACAGTGAGCTCCTACACTGACACAGTGAGCTCCTACACTGACACAGTGAGCTCCTACACTGACACAGTGAGCTCCTACACTGACACAGTGAGCTCCTACACTGACACAGTGAGCTCCTACACTGACACAGTGAGCTCCTACACTGACACAGTGAGCTCCTACACTGACACAGTGAGCTCCTACACTGACACAGGGAGCTCCTACACTGACACAGTGAGCTCCTACACTGACACAGGGAGCTCCTACACTGACACAGTGAGCTCCTACACTGACACAGTGAGCTCCTACACTGACACAGTGAGCTCCTACACTGACACAGTGAGCTCCTACACTGACACAGTGAGCTCCTACACTGACACAGTGAGCTCCTACACTGACACAGTGAGCTCCTACACTGACACAGTGAGCTCCTACACTGACACAGTGAGCTCCTACACTGACACAGTGAGCTCCTACACTGACACAGTGAGCTCCTACACTGACACAGTGAGCTCCTACACTGACACAGTGAGCTCCTACACTGACACAGTGAGCTCCTACACTGACACAGTGAGCTCCTACACTGACACAGTGAGCTCCTACACTGACACAGTGAGCTCCTACACTGACACAGTGAGCTCCTACACTGACACAGTGAGCTCCTACACTGACACAGTGAGCTCCTACACTGACACAGTGAGCTCCTACACTGACACAGTGAGCTCCTACACTGACACAGTGAGCTCCTACACTGACACAGTGAGCTCCTACACTGACACAGTGAGCTCCTACACTGACACAGTGAGCTCCTACACTGACACAGTGAGCTCCTACACTGACACAGTGAGCTCCTACACTGACACAGTGAGCTCCTACACTGACACAGTGAGCTCCTACACTGACACAGTGAGCTCCTACACTGACACAGTGAGCTCCTACACTGACACAGTGAGCTCCTACACTGACACAGTGAGCTCCTACACTGACACAGTGAGCTCCTACACTGACACAGTGAGCTCCTACACTGACACAGTGAGCTCCTACACTGACACAGTGAGCTCCTACACTGACACAGTGAGCTCCTACACTGACACAGTGAGCTCCTACACTGACACAGTGAGCTCCTACACTGACACAGTGAGCTCCTACACTGACACAGTGAGCTCCTACACTGACACAGTGAGCTCCTACACTGACACAGTGAGCTCCTACACTGACACAGTGAGCTCCTACACTGACACAGTGAGCTCCTACACTGACACAGTGAGCTCCTACACTGACACAGTGAGCTCCTACACTGACACAGTGAGCTCCTACACTGACACAGTGAGCTCCTACACTGACACAGTGAGCTCCTACACTGACACAGTGAGCTCCTACACTGACACAGTGAGCTCCTACACTGACACAGTGAGCTCCTACACTGACACAGTGAGCTCCTACACTGACACAGTGAGCTCCTACACTGACACAGTGAGCTCCTACACTGACACAGTGAGCTCCTACACTGACACAGTGAGCTCCTACACTGACACAGTGAGCTCCTACACTGACACAGTGAGCTCCTACACTGACACAGTGAGCTCCTACACTGACACAGTGAGCTCCTACACTGACACAGTGAGCTCCTACACTGACACAGTGAGCTCCTACACTGACACAGTGAGCTCCTACACTGACACAGTGAGCTCCTACACTGACACAGTGAGCTCCTACACTGACACAGTGAGCTCCTACACTGACACAGTGAGCTCCTACACTGACACAGTGAGCTCCTACACTGACACAGTGAGCTCCTACACTGACACAGTGAGCTCCTACACTGACACAGTGAGCTCCTACACTGACACAGTGAGCTCCTACACTGACACAGTGAGCTCCTACACTGACACAGTGAGCTCCTACACTGACACAGTGAGCTCCTACACTGACACAGTGAGCTCCTACACTGACACAGTGAGCTCCTACACTGACACAGTGAGCTCCTACACTGACACAGTGAGCTCCTACACTGACACAGTGAGCTCCTACACTGACACAGTGAGCTCCTACACTGACACAGTGAGCTCCTACACTGACACAGTGAGCTCCTACACTGACACAGTGAGCTCCTACACTGACACAGTGAGCTCCTACACTGACACAGTGAGCTCCTACACTGACACAGTGAGCTCCTACACTGACACAGTGAGCTCCTACACTGACACAGTGAGCTCCTACACTGACACAGTGAGCTCCTACACTGACACAGTGAGCTCCTACACTGACACAGTGAGCTCCTACACTGACACAGTGAGCTCCTACACTGACACAGTGAGCTCCTACACTGACACAGTGAGCTCCTACACTGACACAGTGAGCTCCTACACTGACACAGTGAGCTCCTACACTGACACAGTGAGCTCCTACACTGACACAGTGAGCTCCTACACTGACACAGTGAGCTCCTACACTGACACAGTGAGCTCCTACACTGACACAGTGAGCTCCTACACTGACACAGTGAGCTCCTACACTGACACAGTGAGCTCCTACACTGACACAGTGAGCTCCTACACTGACACAGTGAGCTCCTACACTGACACAGTGAGCTCCTACACTGACACAGTGAGCTCCTACACTGACACAGTGAGCTCCTACACTGACACAGTGAGCTCCTACACTGACACAGTGAGCTCCTACACTGACACAGTGAGCTCCTACACTGACACAGTGAGCTCCTACACTGACACAGTGAGCTCCTACACTGACACAGTGAGCTCCTACACTGACACAGTGAGCTCCTACACTGACACAGTGAGCTCCTACACTGACACAGTGAGCTCCTACACTGACACAGTGAGCTCCTACACTGACACAGTGAGCTCCTACACTGACACAGTGAGCTCCTACACTGACACAGTGAGCTCCTACACTGACACAGTGAGCTCCTACACTGACACAGTGAGCTCCTACACTGACACAGTGAGCTCCTACACTGACACAGTGAGCTCCTACACTGACACAGTGAGCTCCTACACTGACACAGTGAGCTCCTACACTGACACAGTGAGCTCCTACACTGACACAGTGAGCTCCTACACTGACACAGTGAGCTCCTACACTGACACAGTGAGCTCCTACACTGACACAGTGAGCTCCTACACTGACACAGTGAGCTCCTACACTGACACAGTGAGCTCCTACACTGACACAGTGAGCTCCTACACTGACACAGTGAGCTCCTACACTGACACAGTGAGCTCCTACACTGACACAGTGAGCTCCTACACTGACACAGTGAGCTCCTACACTGACACAGTGAGCTCCTACACTGACACAGTGAGCTCCTACACTGACACAGTGAGCTCCTACACTGACACAGTGAGCTCCTACACTGACACAGTGAGCTCCTACACTGACACAGTGAGCTCCTACACTGACACAGTGAGCTCCTACACTGACACAGTGAGCTCCTACACTGACACAGTGAGCTCCTACACTGACACAGTGAGCTCCTACACTGACACAGTGAGCTCCTACACTGACACAGTGAGCTCCTACACTGACACAGTGAGCTCCTACACTGACACAGTGAGCTCCTACACTGACACAGTGAGCTCCTACACTGACACAGTGAGCTCCTACACTGACACAGTGAGCTCCTACACTGACACAGTGAGCTCCTACACTGACACAGTGAGCTCCTACACTGACACAGTGAGCTCCTACACTGACACAGTGAGCTCCTACACTGACACAGTGAGCTCCTACACTGACACAGTGAGCTCCTACACTGACACAGTGAGCTCCTACACTGACACAGTGAGCTCCTACACTGACACAGTGAGCTCCTACACTGACACAGTGAGCTCCTACACTGACACAGTGAGCTCCTACACTGACACAGTGAGCTCCTACACTGACACAGTGAGCTCCTACACTGACACAGTGAGCTCCTACACTGACACAGTGAGCTCCTACACTGACACAGTGAGCTCCTACACTGACACAGTGAGCTCCTACACTGACACAGTGAGCTCCTACACTGACACAGTGAGCTCCTACACTGACACAGTGAGCTCCTACACTGACACAGTGAGCTCCTACACTGACACAGTGAGCTCCTACACTGACACAGTGAGCTCCTACACTGACACAGTGAGCTCCTACACTGACACAGTGAGCTCCTACACTGACACAGTGAGCTCCTACACTGACACAGTGAGCTCCTACACTGACACAGTGAGCTCCTACACTGACACAGTGAGCTCCTACACTGACACAGTGAGCTCCTACACTGACACAGTGAGCTCCTACACTGACACAGTGAGCTCCTACACTGACACAGTGAGCTCCTACACTGACACAGTGAGCTCCTACACTGACACAGTGAGCTCCTACACTGACACAGTGAGCTCCTACACTGACACAGTGAGCTCCTACACTGACACAGTGAGCTCCTACACTGACACAGTGAGCTCCTACACTGACACAGTGAGCTCCTACACTGACACAGTGAGCTCCTACACTGACACAGTGAGCTCCTACACTGACACAGTGAGCTCCTACACTGACACAGTGAGCTCCTACACTGACACAGTGAGCTCCTACACTGACACAGTGAGCTCCTACACTGACACAGTGAGCTCCTACACTGACACAGTGAGCTCCTACACTGACACAGTGAGCTCCTACACTGACACAGTGAGCTCCTACACTGACACAGTGAGCTCCTACACTGACACAGTGAGCTCCTACACTGACACAGTGAGCTCCTACACTGACACAGTGAGCTCCTACACTGACACAGTGAGCTCCTACACTGACACAGTGAGCTCCTACACTGACACAGTGAGCTCCTACACTGACACAGTGAGCTCCTACACTGACACAGTGAGCTCCTACACTGACACAGTGAGCTCCTACACTGACACAGTGAGCTCCTACACTGACACAGTGAGCTCCTACACTGACACAGTGAGCTCCTACACTGACACAGTGAGCTCCTACACTGACACAGTGAGCTCCTACACTGACACAGTGAGCTCCTACACTGACACAGTGAGCTCCTACACTGACACAGTGAGCTCCTACACTGACACAGTGAGCTCCTACACTGACACAGTGAGCTCCTACACTGACACAGTGAGCTCCTACACTGACACAGTGAGCTCCTACACTGACACAGTGAGCTCCTACACTGACACAGTGAGCTCCTACACTGACACAGTGAGCTCCTACACTGACACAGTGAGCTCCTACACTGACACAGTGAGCTCCTACACTGACACAGTGAGCTCCTACACTGACACAGTGAGCTCCTACACTGACACAGTGAGCTCCTACACTGACACAGTGAGCTCCTACACTGACACAGTGAGCTCCTACACTGACACAGTGAGCTCCTACACTGACACAGTGAGCTCCTACACTGACACAGTGAGCTCCTACACTGACACAGTGAGCTCCTACACTGACACAGTGAGCTCCTACACTGACACAGTGAGCTCCTACACTGACACAGTGAGCTCCTACACTGACACAGTGAGCTCCTACACTGACACAGTGAGCTCCTACACTGACACAGTGAGCTCCTACACTGACACAGTGAGCTCCTACACTGACACAGTGAGCTCCTACACTGACACAGTGAGCTCCTACACTGACACAGTGAGCTCCTACACTGACACAGTGAGCTCCTACACTGACACAGTGAGCTCCTACACTGACACAGTGAGCTCCTACACTGACACAGTGAGCTCCTACACTGACACAGTGAGCTCCTACACTGACACAGTGAGCTCCTACACTGACACAGTGAGCTCCTACACTGACACAGTGAGCTCCTACACTGACACAGTGAGCTCCTACACTGACACAGTGAGCTCCTACACTGACACAGTGAGCTCCTACACTGACACAGTGAGCTCCTACACTGACACAGTGAGCTCCTACACTGACACAGTGAGCTCCTACACTGACACAGTGAGCTCCTACACTGACACAGTGAGCTCCTACACTGACACAGTGAGCTCCTACACTGACACAGTGAGCTCCTACACTGACACAGTGAGCTCCTACACTGACACAGTGAGCTCCTACACTGACACAGTGAGCTCCTACACTGACACAGTGAGCTCCTACACTGACACAGTGAGCTCCTACACTGACACAGTGAGCTCCTACACTGACACAGTGAGCTCCTACACTGACACAGTGAGCTCCTACACTGACACAGTGAGCTCCTACACTGACACAGTGAGCTCCTACACTGACACAGTGAGCTCCTACACTGACACAGTGAGCTCCTACACTGACACAGTGAGCTCCTACACTGACACAGTGAGCTCCTACACTGACACAGTGAGCTCCTACACTGACACAGTGAGCTCCTACACTGACACAGTGAGCTCCTACACTGACACAGTGAGCTCCTACACTGACACAGTGAGCTCCTACACTGACACAGTGAGCTCCTACACTGACACAGTGAGCTCCTACACTGACACAGTGAGCTCCTACACTGACACAGTGAGCTCCTACACTGACACAGTGAGCTCCTACACTGACACAGTGAGCTCCTACACTGACACAGTGAGCTCCTACACTGACACAGTGAGCTCCTACACTGACACAGTGAGCTCCTACACTGACACAGTGAGCTCCTACACTGACACAGTGAGCTCCTACACTGACACAGTGAGCTCCTACACTGACACAGTGAGCTCCTACACTGACACAGTGAGCTCCTACACTGACACAGTGAGCTCCTACACTGACACAGTGAGCTCCTACACTGACACAGTGAGCTCCTACACTGACACAGTGAGCTCCTACACTGACACAGTGAGCTCCTACACTGACACAGTGAGCTCCTACACTGACACAGTGAGCTCCTACACTGACACAGTGAGCTCCTACACTGACACAGTGAGCTCCTACACTGACACAGTGAGCTCCTACACTGACACAGTGAGCTCCTACACTGACACAGTGAGCTCCTACACTGACACAGTGAGCTCCTACACTGACACAGTGAGCTCCTACACTGACACAGTGAGCTCCTACACTGACACAGTGAGCTCCTACACTGACACAGTGAGCTCCTACACTGACACAGTGAGCTCCTACACTGACACAGTGAGCTCCTACACTGACACAGTGAGCTCCTACACTGACACAGTGAGCTCCTACACTGACACAGTGAGCTCCTACACTGACACAGTGAGCTCCTACACTGACACAGTGAGCTCCTACACTGACACAGTGAGCTCCTACACTGACACAGTGAGCTCCTACACTGACACAGTGAGCTCCTACACTGACACAGTGAGCTCCTACACTGACACAGTGAGCTCCTACACTGACACAGTGAGCTCCTACACTGACACAGTGAGCTCCTACACTGACACAGTGAGCTCCTACACTGACACAGTGAGCTCCTACACTGACACAGTGAGCTCCTACACTGACACAGTGAGCTCCTACACTGACACAGTGAGCTCCTACACTGACACAGTGAGCTCCTACACTGACACAGTGAGCTCCTACACTGACACAGTGAGCTCCTACACTGACACAGTGAGCTCCTACACTGACACAGTGAGCTCCTACACTGACACAGTGAGCTCCTACACTGACACAGTGAGCTCCTACACTGACACAGTGAGCTCCTACACTGACACAGTGAGCTCCTACACTGACACAGTGAGCTCCTACACTGACACAGTGAGCTCCTACACTGACACAGTGAGCTCCTACACTGACACAGTGAGCTCCTACACTGACACAGTGAGCTCCTACACTGACACAGTGAGCTCCTACACTGACACAGTGAGCTCCTACACTGACACAGTGAGCTCCTACACTGACACAGTGAGCTCCTACACTGACACAGTGAGCTCCTACACTGACACAGTGAGCTCCTACACTGACACAGTGAGCTCCTACACTGACACAGTGAGCTCCTACACTGACACAGTGAGCTCCTACACTGACACAGTGAGCTCCTACACTGACACAGTGAGCTCCTACACTGACACAGTGAGCTCCTACACTGACACAGTGAGCTCCTACACTGACACAGTGAGCTCCTACACTGACACAGTGAGCTCCTACACTGACACAGTGAGCTCCTACACTGACACAGTGAGCTCCTACACTGACACAGTGAGCTCCTACACTGACACAGTGAGCTCCTACACTGACACAGTGAGCTCCTACACTGACACAGTGAGCTCCTACACTGACACAGTGAGCTCCTACACTGACACAGTGAGCTCCTACACTGACACAGTGAGCTCCTACACTGACACAGTGAGCTCCTACACTGACACAGTGAGCTCCTACACTGACACAGTGAGCTCATTCACTGACACAGTGAGCTCCTCCACTGACACAGTGAGCTCTTGCACTGACACAGTGAGCTCCTATAATGACACAGGGAGCTCATACAATGACACAGTGAGCTCTGACATTCACACAGGTTGCCCTTACACTGACACAGTGAGCTTCTACACTGACACAGGGAGCTCCTACACAGACGAAGTGAGCTCCTACACTGACACAGTGAGCTCCTACACTGACACAGTGAGTTCCTACACTGACACAGTGAGCTCCTACACTGACACAGTGAGCTCCTACACTGACACAGTGAGCTCCTACACTGACACAGTGAGTTCCTACACTGACACAGTGAGCTCCTGCACTGACACAGTGAGCTCCTACACTGACACAGTGAGTTCCTACACTGACACAGTGAGCTCCTGCACTGACACAGTGAGCTCCTACACTGACACAGTGAGCTCTTACACTGACACAGGGAGCTCCTACACTGACACAGTGAGCTCCTACACTGACACAGTGAGCTCCTACACTGACACAGTGAGCTCCTACACTGACACAGTGAGCTCCTACACTGACACAGTGAGCTCCTACACTGACACAGTGAGCTCCTACACTGACACAGTGAGCTCCTACACTGACACAGTGAGCTCCTACACTGACACAGTGAGCTCCTACACTGACACAGTGAGCTCCTACACTGACACAGTGAGCTCCTACACTGACACAGTGAGCTCCTACACTGACACAGTGAGCTCCTACACTGACACAGTGAGCTCCTACACTGACACAGTGAGCTCCTACACTGACACAGTGAGCTCCTACACTGACACAGTGAGCTCCTACACTGACACAGTGAGCTCCTACACTGACACAGGGAGCTCCTACACTGACACAGTGAGCTCCTACACTGACACAGTGAGCTCCTACACTGACACAGTGAGCTCCTACACTGACACAGTGAGCTCCTACACTGACACAGGGAGCTCCTACACTGACACAGTGAGCTCCTACACTGACACAGTGAGCTCCTACACTGACACAGTGAGCTCCTACACTGACACAGTGAGCTCCTACACTGACACAGTGAGCTCCTACACTGACACAGTGAGCTCCTACACTGACACAGTGACCTCCTACACTGACACAGTGAGCTCCTACACTGACACAGTGAGCTCCTACACTGACACAGTGAGCTCCTACACTGACACAGTGAGCTCCTACACTGACACAGTGAGCTCCGACACTGACACAGTGAGCTCCTACACTGACACAGGGAGCTCCTACACTGACACAGTGAGCTCCTACACTGACACAGTGAGCTCCTGCACTGACACAGTGAGCTCCTACACTGACACAGTGAGCTCCTACACTGACACAGTGAGCTCTACACTGACACAGTGAGCTCCTACACTGACACAGTGAGCTCCTACACTGACACAGTGAGCTCCTACACTGACACAGTGAGCTCCTACACTGACACAGTGAGCTCCTACACTGACACAGTGAGCTCCGACATTGACACAGTGAGCTCCTACACTGACACAGTGAATTCCTACACTGACGCAGTGAGCTCCTACACAGACACAGTGAGGTCCTACACTGACAAAATGAGGTCCTACACAGACAGAGAGAGCTCCTACACTGACACAGTGAGCTAATACACTGTCACAGTGAGCTCCTACACTGACACAGTGAGCTCCGACACTGACACAGTGAGCTCCTACAATGACACATTTAGCTCCTACACTGACACAGTGAACTCCTACAATGACACAGTGAGGTCCTACACTGACACAGTGAGGTCCTACACAGACAGAGAGAGCTCCTACACTGACACAGGGAGCTCCTACACTGACACAGTGAGGTAATACACTGACACAGTGAGCTGCGACACTGACACAGTGAGCTTCTACAGTTTCACAGTGAGGTCCTACACTGACACAGTGAGTTCCTACAATGAAACAGTGAGCTCCTACACTGACACAGGGATCTCCTTCACTGACACAGTGAGCTCCTACACTGACACAGTGAGCTCCTACACTGACACAGGGAGCTCCTACACTGACACAGTGAGCTCCTACACTGACACAGTGAGCTCCTACACTGACACAGTGAGCTCCTGCACTGACACAGTGAGCTCCTACACTGACACAGTGAGCTCCTACACTGACACAGTGAGCTCCTACACTGACACAGTGAGCTCCTACACTGACACAGTGAGCTCCTACACTGACACAGTGAGCTCCTACACTGACACAGTGAGCTCCTACACTGACACAGTGAGCTCCTACACTGACACAGTGAGCTCCTACACTGACACAGTGAGCTCCTACACTGACACAGGGAGCTCTACACTGACACAGTGAGCTCCTACACTGACACAGTGAGCTCCTACACTGACACAGGGAGCTCCTACACTGACACAGTGAGCTCCTACACTGACACAGTGAGCTCCTACACTGACACAGTGAGCTCCTACACTGACACAGTGAGCTCCTACACTGACACAGTGAGCTCCTACACTGACACAGTGAGCTCCTACACTGACACAGTGAGCTCCTACACTGACACAGTGAGCTCCTACACTGACACAGTGAGCTCCTACACTGACACAGTGAGCTCCTACACTGACACAGTGAGCTCCTACACTGACACAGTGAGCTCCTACACTGACACAGTGAGCTCCTACACTGACACAGTGAGCTCCTACACTGACACAGTGAGCTCCTACACTGACACAGTGAGCTCCTACACTGACACAGTGAGCTCCTACACTGACACAGTGAGCTCCTACACTGACACAGTGAGCTCCTACACTGACACAGTGAGCTCCTACACTGACACAGTGAGCTCCTACACTGACACAGTGAGCTCCTACACTGACACAGTGAGCTCCTACACTGACACAGTGAGCTCCTACACTGACACAGTGAGCTCCTACACTGACACAGTGAGCTCCTACACTGACACAGTGAGCTCCTACACTGACACAGTGAGCTCCTACACTGACACAGTGAGCTCCTACACTGACACAGTGAGCTCCTACACTGACACAGTGAGCTCCTACACTGACACAGTGAGCTCCTACACTGACACAGTGAGCTCCTACACTGACACAGTGAGCTCCTACACTGACACAGTGAGCTCCTACACTGACACAGTGAGCTCCTACACTGACACAGTGAGCTCCTACACTGACACAGTGAGCTCCTACACTGACACAGTGAGCTCCTACACTGACACAGTGAGCTCCTACACTGACACAGTGAGCTCCTACACTGACACAGTGAGCTCCTACACTGACACAGTGAGCTCCTACACTGACACAGTGAGCTCCTACACTGACACAGTGAGCTCCTACACTGACACAGTGAGCTCCTACACTGACACAGTGAGCTCCTACACTGACACAGTGAGCTCCTACACTGACACAGTGAGCTCCTACACTGACACAGTGAGCTCCTACACTGACACAGTGAGCTCCTACACTGACACAGTGAGCTCCTACACTGACACAGTGAGCTCCTACACTGACACAGTGAGCTCCTACACTGACACAGTGAGCTCCTACACTGACACAGTGAGCTCCTACACTGACACAGTGAGCTCCTACACTGACACAGTGAGCTCCTACACTGACACAGTGAGCTCCTACACTGACACAGTGAGCTCCTACACTGACACAGTGAGCTCCTACACTGACACAGTGAGCTCCTACACTGACACAGTGAGCTCCTACACTGACACAGTGAGCTCCTACACTGACACAGTGAGCTCCTACACTGACACAGTGAGCTCCTACACTGACACAGTGAGCTCCTACACTGACACAGTGAGCTCCTACACTGACACAGTGAGCTCCTACACTGACACAGTGAGCTCCTACACTGACACAGTGAGCTCCTACACTGACACAGTGAGCTCCTACACTGACACAGTGAGCTCCTACACTGACACAGTGAGCTCCTACACTGACACAGTGAGGTCCTACACAGACAGAGGGAGCTCCTCCATTGACATAGTGAGCTCCTACTCTGACACAGGGAGCTCCTCCACTGACACAGTGAGTTGCGACACTGACACAGGGACTCCTACACTGATACAGGGAGCTCCTCCACTGACACAGTGACCTCCTACACTGACACAGGGAGCACCTTCACTGATACACTGAGCTCCTCCACTGACACAGTGACCTCCTACACTGACACAGGGAGCATCTACACTGACACACTGAGCTCCTACACTGGCACAGTGAGCTCCTACACTGACACAGTGAGCTCCTACACAGACAGAGGGAGCTCCTACACTGACACAGGGAGCTCCTACATTGGCACAGTGAGCCCCTACCATGACAAATGAGCTCCTAAACTGTCGGAGGGAGCTCCTTCCCTGACAAAGTGAGCTCCTGCACTGACACAGTGAGCTCCTACACTGACACAGTGAGCTCCTACACTGACACAGGGAGCTCCTATTTTGACACAGTGAGCTCCTGCACTGACACAGTGAGCTCCTACACTGACACAGTGAGCTCCTACACTGACACAGTGAGCTCCTACACTGACACAGTGAGCTCCTACACTGACACAGTGAGCTCCTACACTGACACAGTGAGCTCCTACACTGACACAGTGAGCTCCTACACTGACACAGTGAGCTCCTACACTGACACAGTGAGCTCCTACACTGACACAGTGAGCTCCTACACTGACACAGTGAGCTCCTACACTGACACAGTGAGCTCCTACACTGACACAGTGAGCTCCTACACTGACACAGTGAGCTCCTACACTGACACAGTGAGCTCCTACACTGACACAGTGAGCTCCTACACTGACACAGTGAGCTCCTACACTGACACAGTGAGCTCCTACACTGACACAGTGAGCTCCTACACTGACACAGTGAGCTCCTACACTGACACAGTGAGCTCCTACACTGACACAGTGAGCTCCTACACTGACACAGTGAGCTCCTACACTGACACAGTGAGCTCCTACACTGACACAGTGAGCTCCTACACTGACACAGTGAGCTCCTACACTGACACAGTGAGCTCCTACACTGACACAGTGAGCTCCTACACTGACACAGTGAGCTCCTACACTGACACAGTGAGCTCCTACACTGACACAGTGAGCTCCTACACTGACACAGTGAGCTCCTACACTGACACAGTGAGCTCCTACACTGACACAGTGAGCTCCTACACTGACACAGTGAGCTCCTACACTGACACAGTGAGCTCCTACACTGACACAGTGAGCTCCTACACTGACACAGTGAGCTCCTACACTGACACAGTGAGCTCCTACACTGACACAGTGAGCTCCTACACTGACACAGTGAGCTCCTACACTGACACAGTGAGCTCCTACACTGACACAGTGAGCTCCTACACTGACACAGTGAGCTCCTACACTGACACAGTGAGCTCCTACACTGACACAGTGAGCTCCTACACTGACACAGTGAGCTCCTACACTGACACAGTGAGCTCCTACACTGACACAGTGAGCTCCTACACTGACACAGGGAGCTCCTACACTGACACAGTGAGCTCCTACACTGACACAGTGAGCTCCTACACTGACACAGTGAGCTCCTACACTGACACAGGGAGCTCCAACACTGACACAGTGAGCTCCTACACTGACACAGGGAGCTCCTACACTGACACAGTGAGCTCCTACACTGACACAGGGAGCTCCTACACTGACACAGTGAGCTCCTACACTGACACAGGGAGCTCCTACACTGACACAGTGAGCTCCTACACTGACACAGTGAGCTCCTACACTGACACAGTGAGCTCTACACTGACACAGTGAGCTGCTACACTGACACAGTGAGCTCCTACACTGAAACAGTGAGCTCCTACACTGACACAGTGAGCTCCTACACTGACACAGTGAGCTCCGACACTGACACAGTGAGCTCCTACACTGACACAGTGAGCTCCTACACTGACACAGGGAGCTCCTACACTGACACAGTGAGCTCCTACACTGACACAGTGAGCTCCTACACTGACACAGTGAGCTCCTACACTGACACAGTGAGCTCCTACACTGACACAGTGAGCTCCTACACTGACACAGTGAGCTCCTACACTGACACAGTGAGCTCCTACACTGACACAGTGAGCTCCTACACTGACACAGTGAGCTCCTACACTGACACAGTGAGCTCCTACACTGACACAGTGAGCTCCTACACTGACACAGTGAGCTCCTACACTGACACAGTGAGCTCCTACACTGACACAGTGAGCTCCTACACTGACACAGTGAGCTCCTACACTGACACAGTGAGCTCCTACACTGACACAGTGAGCTCCTACACTGACACAGTGAGCTCCTACACTGACACAGTGAGCTCCTACACTGACACAGTGAGCTCCTACACTGACACAGTGAGCTCCTACACTGACACAGTGAGCTCCTACACTGACACAGTGAGCTCCTACACTGACACAGTGAGCTCCTACACTGACACAGTGAGCTCCTACACTGACACAGTGAGCTCCTACACTGACACAGTGAGCTCCTACACTGACACAGTGAGCTCCTACACTGACACAGTGAGCTCCTACACTGACACAGTGAGCTCCTACACTGACACAGTGAGCTCCTACACTGACACAGTGAGCTCCTACACTGACACAGTGAGCTCCTACACTGACACAGTGAGCTCCTACACTGACACAGTGAGCTCCTACACTGACACAGTGAGCTCCTACACTGACACAGTGAGCTCCTACACTGACACAGTGAGCTCCTACACTGACACAGTGAGCTCCTACACTGACACAGTGAGCTCCTACACTGACACAGTGAGCTCCTACACTGACACAGTGAGCTCCTACACTGACACAGTGAGCTCCTACACTGACACAGTGAGCTCCTACACTGACACAGTGAGCTCCTACACTGACACAGTGAGCTCCTACACTGACACAGTGAGCTCCTACACTGACACAGTGAGCTCCTACACTGACACAGTGAGCTCCTACACTGACACAGTGAGCTCCTGCACTGACACAGTGAGCTCCTACACTGACACAGGGAGCTCCTACACTGACACAGTGAGCTCCTACACTGACACAGTGAGCTCCTACACTGACACAGTGAGCTCCTACACTGACACAGTGAGCTCCTACACTGACACAGTGAGCTCCTGCACTGACACAGTGAGCTCCTACACTGACACAGGGAGCTCCTACACTGACACAGTGAGCTCCTACACTGACACAGTGAACTACACAACCACAGTGAGCTCCTACACTGACACAGTGAGCTCCTACACTGACACAGTGAGCTCCGACACTGACACAGGGAGCTCCTACACTGACACAGTGAGCTCCTTCACTGACACAGTGAGCTCCTACACTGACACAGTGAGCTCCTACACTGACACAGTGAGCTCCTACACATACACAAGGAGCTCCTGCACTGACACAGTGAGCTCCTACACAGACACAGGGAGCTCCTACACTGACACAGTGAGCTCCTCCACTGACACAGTGAGCTCCTACACTGACACAGTGAGCTCCTACACTGACACAGTGAGCTCCTACACTGACACAGGGAGCTCCTACACTGACACAGTGAGCTCCTACACTGACACAGTGAGCTCCTACACTGACACAGTGAGCTCCTACACTGACACAGTGAGCTCCTACACTGACACAGTGAGCTCCTACACTGACACAGTGAGCTCCTACACTGACACAGTGAGCTCCTACACTGACACAGTGAGCTCCTACACTGACACAGTGAGCTCCTACACTGACACAGTGAGCTCCTACACTGACACAGTGAGCTCCTACACTGACACAGTGAGCTCCTACACTGACACAGTGAGCTCCTACACTGACACAGTGAGCTCCTACACTGACACAGTGAGCTCCTACACTGACACAGTGAGCTCCTACACTGACACAGTGAGCTCCTACACTGACACAGTGAGCTCCTACACTGACACAGTGAGCTCCTACACTGACACAGTGAGCTCCTACACTGACACAGTGAGCTCCTACACTGACACAGTGAGCTCCTACACTGACACAGTGAGCTCCTACACTGACACAGTGAGCTCCTACACTGACACAGTGAGCTCCTACACTGACACAGTGAGCTCCTACACTGACACAGTGAGCTCCTACACTGACACAGGGAGCTCCTACACTGACACAGTGAGCTCCTACACTGACACAGTGAGCTCCTACACTGACACAGTGAGCTCCTACACTGACACAGTGAGCTCCTACACTGACACAGTGAGCTCCTACACTGACACAGTGAGCTCCTACACTGACACAGGGAGCTCCTACACTGACACAGTGAGCTCCTACACTGACACAGTGAGCTCCTACACTGACACAGTGAGCTCCTACACTGACACAGTGAGCTCCTACACTGACACAGTGAGCTCCTACACTGACACAGTGAGCTCCTGCACTGACACAGTGAGCTCTTACACTGACACAGTGAGCTCCTACACAGACACAGGGAGCTCCTACATTGACACAGTGAGCTCCTACACAGACACAGTAAGATCCTACACAGACACAGTGAGCTCCTACACTGACACAGTGAGCTCCTACACTGACACAGTGAGCTCCTACACTGACACAGTGAGCACCTGCACTGACACAGTGAGCTCCTACACTGACACGGTAGCTCCTATTCTGACACAGTGAGCTCCTGCACTGACATAGGGAGCTCCTACACTGGCATTTATTGTGGGATGTTAAAGGGGACGGGTGGGATTGTGTGGACATTTCCTGGGGAATATTAAAGTGAGGTGAAGGAGTTTGGGTGACATTTATTGGGGGATGTTAAAGGCGAGGGGCGTGAGTGTTGGGTATTTATTGTGGATGTTCTGGGAGAGGCGAGGGCTTATCGGGCATTTCTTGAGGTATGTTTAAGGGGAGGGCAGGGAGTTTGGGGGCATTTAATGGGGCATGTTAAAAGGAAGCGGTTGGTAGGGAGTGTGGGGGCCTTTATTGGGGTATTTTAAAGGAGAGGTTTTGTGATAGAATGTGGGTGCCTTTATTGGGGGATGTTAAAGCGGAGGGGAATGAGTGGGGTCATTTATTGGGCAATGTTAAAGGCGAGGTGTAGAAGTGTTTGGACATTTACTGGGGGATGTTAAAGTGAGGGATGGGTGTGTGGGGGCATTTATTGGGGATGTTGAGGGAGAGGCGAGGGTGTGTGGGACATTTGTTGTGGGATTTTAAAGGGGAGGGGTGGGTGCGTGTGGACATTTATTGGGGATGTTAAAGGGGAGGGAAGTGAGTGTGGAGGCATTTATTGGGGGATGTTAAAGGGGAGTGGAATAGTTTTGGGTGCCTTTATTGGAGTGTGTTAAAGTGGAGGGGATTGAGTGTGGGGGCATATATTGAGTGCTGTTAAAGGAGTGGAGAGAGAGTGTGTGTCGTTTATTGGGGTGATTTTAAAGGGGAGGGGAAGGGATTAAGGGTTAAATATTGGGAGGTATTAAAAGGGAGGGAATGTGTGGGCTTTTATTGGGATTGTTAAGGGACAGGGGAGTGAGTGTGGGGGCATTTATTGGGGTTTGATAAAGGGGAGGGGAGCGAGTGTGGGGGCATTTATTGGGACGATGTTAATGGTGCGGGGTGGGTGTTTGGGGGCTTTAATTGGATGATGTTGAGGGGGTGGTGATGGGACAATGTGGACATTTATTGCGGGAAGTTAAATGCGAGGTGAGTGAGTGTGGGGGCCTTTACTGTTTTATGTTAAAGGGGATGGGTAGGAGTGTGGGGGCATTTACTGGGGTTTGTTAAAGGGGAGGGGAGGGAGTGTGGGGGCATTAATTGCGAATGTTAAAGGGGAGGGGAACGAGTGTGGGGGCAATTATTGGAGGATGTTAAAGGGGAGTGGAGGGAGTGTGGGGGCAATTATTTGAGGATGTTAAAGGGGAGGGGAGGGAGTGTGGAGGCAATTAATGGAGGATTTCAAAGGGGAGGAAAGAGTGTGTGGGTCGTTTATTGGGGCGATGTTAAAGGGCAGTGGCGGGAAGTATGGGTTGAAATATTGGGAGATAATAAAGGTGAGGGAGTGTGGGGCATTTATTGGGGAATGATAAAGGGGAGGGGAGAGAGTGTCTGGACATTTATTGGGACGATGTTAAAGGGGAGGGATGGGAGTTTGGGTATATTCAATGGGGAATGATTAAGGGGAGGGGAGAGAGTGTGGGGGCATTTATTGGGGGATGATAAAGGGGCGGGGAGCGAGGTTGGGTGCATTTATTGGGACGATGTTAAAGGGGAGGGTTAGAAGAGTGGGGGCATTTATTGGGGGATGAAAAAGGGGAAGGGTGCGAGTGTGGGGGCATTTATTGGGACGATGTTAAAGGGAAGGGGTGTGAGTGTGTGGACATTTATTGGGGGATGTTAAAGGGGAGTGGAGGGAATGTGGGGGCATTTATTGGGTAATAATAAAGGGGTGGGGTGCGAGTGTGGGGACATTTATTTGGACGATGTTAAGGGGGCGGAATGGGAGTGTGGGGGCATTTAATGGGGAATGTTAAATGGGAGGGGAGCGAGTGTGATGCCATTTATTGCGACCATGTTAAAGTGGAGGGGAGAGAGTCTGCAGGCAAATATTGGGTCCTGTTAAAGGGGAGAAGAGAGAATGTGCGTCGTTTATTGGGGCGATGTTAAAGGGGAGGGGCTGGGAGTATGGGTTGAAATATTGGGAGGTATGAAAGGGGAGGGAATGTGGGGGAATTTATTGGGTATTAATGAAGGGGTGGGGTGCGAGTGTGGGGACATTTATTGGGACGATGTTAAGGGGGCGGGATGGGAGTGTGGGGGCTTTTAATGGGGAATGTTAAAGGGGAGCGCAAGATTGTGGTGGCATTTATTTGGACCATGTTATTGGGGAGGGGAGTGAGTGTGGGAACATTTATTAGGTGTTGTTACAGGGGAAGTGTGGGGGCATTTATTGGGGCGATTTTAAAGGGGAGGGGAGCGAATGTGCAGGAATTTATTGGGCCAATTTTAAAGGGGTTAGGAGGGAGTGCGGGGGCGTTGATTGGGGGTTGTTAAAGGGGAGGGGAGGGAAGGGAGTGTGGGGACATTTAATGTGAGATGTTAAAAGGGAGGGGAGTGGATTGAGTGTGGGTGCCTTTATGGAGTTGTTAAAGGGGAGGGGAGTGAGTATGGGTCATTTATTGGGTGATGTTATAGGGGATGGGTGGGATTGTGTGGACATTTACTGGGGGATGTTAAATTAGGTGAACGAGTTTGGGTGACATTTATTGGAGGATGTTAATGGCGAGGGGAGTGAGTGTGGGGGCTTTTATTGGGGATGTTAGGGGAGAGGCAAGGGAGTGTGGAGACATTTATTTGGGAATTTTAAAGGGGAGGGGAGCGAGTTTGCGGACATTTATTGTGGCGATGTCAAAGGGAAGGGGTGGGAGTGTGGGGACATTTATTGGGGTTTGTTAAAGGGGATGGGAGGGAGTGTGGCGACATTTATTGGGGGATGTTAAAAGGGAGAGGAGGGAGTGTGGGGGCATTTATTGCGGATGTTAAAGGGGAGGAAAGAGCATGGGTCATTTATTAGAGCGATATTAAAGGTCAGTGGCGGGAAGTATGGGTTGAAATATTGGCAGATAATAAAGCTGAGGGAGTGTGTTGGGGCATTTATTGGGGAATGATAAACGGGAGGGGAGCGACTGTGGGGGCATTTATTCGGACGATGTTAAAGAGGAGGAGTATGAGTGTGGGGGCATTTATTGGGCGATAATAAAGGGGAGGGGAGCGAGTGTAGGAGCATTTATTGGGACGATGTTAAAGGGGAGGGGAGGGAGAGTGTGGACATTTATGGGGATGTTAAAGGCGAGGTGAGTGAGTGGGGTCCTTCACTGGGGGATGTTAAAGGGGAGGGGAGGGATTGTGGGGGCATTTATTGGAGGATGTTAAATGGGAGGGGTACGAATGTGGGTGCCTTTATTGGGGTTTGTTAAAGTGGAGGGGAGAGAGTGTGCAGGCAAATATTGGGTGCTGTTAAAAGGGAGGAGAGAGAGTGTGCATCGTTTATTGGGGCGACGTTAAAGGGGAGGGGCGGGGAGTGTGGGTTGAAATATTACGAGGTATTAAAGGGGAGGGAATGTGGGGGCATTTATTGGGGAATATAAAGGGGTGGGGTGCGAGTGTGGGGACATTTTTGGGACGATGTTAAGTGGGTGGAGTGTAAGTAAGTTGACATTTATTGGGGGTTGATAAAGTGAAGGAGAGCGAGTGTGGGGGCATTTATTGGGACGATATTAAAGGGGAGGGGCAGGAGTTTGTGGGCATTTATTGGGGATGAAAAAGGTTAGGGGAGCGAGTGTCGGGGCTTTTATTGGGACCATGTTAAAGGGGAGTGTTGGGAGTGTGAGAACATTTACTGGGGTATGTTAAAGGGGAGGGGAGTGAGTGGGGGTATTTACTGGGGGATGTTAAATTGAGTTGTGGGAGTTTAGGGACATTTATTGGTCGATGTTAAAGGCCAGGGGAACGAGAGTGGTGGCAATTATTGGGAATGTTAATGGAGAGGGGTGGGAGTGTTGCGACATTTAATGGGGAATGTTAAAAGGGAGGGGAGGGGATTGAGAGAGGGTGCCTTTATTGGGGGTGTTAAAGGGGAGGGGTGTAAGTGTGGGGGAAAATATTGGATGCTGTTAAAGGGAAGGGGAGGGAGTTTGGTAGCATTTTTTGTGGAATGTTAAAGGGGAGGAGATTGGTTATGGGGGCATTTATTAGGGGATGTTAAAGGGTAGGGGAGGCAGTGCGGGGACATTTATTTGGGGATGTTAAAGGGGAGGGGAGGGAGTGTGGGGGCATTTAATGTGCGATGTTAAAGGGGAGGGGAAGGAGTGTGGGGGCATGTATTAGTGGATGTTAAAGGGAAGGGGAGGCAGTCTGTGTGCTTTTAATTGGTGTTGTTAAAATGGATGGGAGGGGATTGTTTGTGGGTGCCTTTATTGGGGATGTTAAAGGGGAGGGAAGTGAGTGTTTGGGCAAATATTGGGTTATGTTAAACTGGAGTGGAGGGAGTGTGGGGACATTATTGGGAATGTTAAAGGGGAGGAGATTGATTGTGGGGGCATTTATTATGGGATGTTAAAGGGTAGGGGAGGGAGTGTGGGGTCATTCATTGGGGATGTTAAAGTGCATTGAGGAGGGAGTGTGGGGCCATTTAATGGGCGATGTTAAAGGGGAGGGGAGGGAGTCTGTTGGCATGTATTGGGGGATGTTAAAGGGTAGGAGTGGTGGGTGTGGGCATTTATTGGGGCGATATTAAAGGTGAAGGGGAGGGGATTATGGGGAGAAATATTGGGGAGATATTAAAGGGGAGGAGAGGGATTGTGAGGTCATTTAAAAGTGCTGTTAAATGGAAGGGGAGCGAGTGTGGGAGCCTTTATTGTGGCATGTTAAAGGGGGGGAGCGAGTGTGGCTGACATTTATTGGGTGCTGTTAAAGGGGTGGGGAATGAGTGTGGTGGCATTTATTGGGTGATGTTAAAGGGGAGGGGTGGGAGTTTTTGGACATTTACTGGGGGATGTTAAAGTGAGGGCAGGGAGTGTGGGTGTATTCATTGGGGAATGTTAAAGGCGAGGGGAGTGAGTATGGGTGCAATTATTGGGGGTGTTAAGGGAGAGGCGAGGAAGAGTGGGGGTATTTATTGTGGGATGTTAAAGGGGAGGGGATGGAGTGCGCACATATTTATTGGGGTTGTTAAAGGGGAGGGGTGGGAGTGTGGGGGATTTATTGGGGGTATTAAAGTGGAGGGGATGGAGTGTGCGAATATTTATTGGGTATGTTAAAGGGGAGGGGAGGGAGTGTGGGGGCATTAAATGGGCGATGTTAAAGGGGAGGAGTGAAATTGTGCAGGCAAATATTGGGTACTGTTAAAGGTTAGGAGAGAGTGTGCATCGTTTATTGATGCGATTTTAAATGGGTGGGGCGGGGAGTATGGGTGAAATATTGGGTGGTATTAAAGGGGAGGGAATGTGGGGGCATTTATTGGGGAATAATAAAGGGGAGGGGTGCGAGAGTGGGGACATTTATTGGGACGATGTTAAGTGGGTGGGATGGAAGTGTGGGGGCAGTTAATGGAGGATGTTAAAAGGGAGGGGAGGGGATTGAGTGTTAAGGGACATGGGAGTGAGTGTGGGGGCATTTATTGGGGGTGTTAATAGGGATGGGATGGAGTGTGTGGACTTATATTGGGGATGATAAATGGGAATGGGAGCGAGTGAGGGGCAATTTATTGGGACGATGTTAAAGGGGAGGGATGGGAGTGTGGTGTCATTTATTGGGGGATGATAAAGGGGAGAGGAGCGAGTGTGGGAGCATTTATTGGGAAGATATTAAAGGGGAGGGCTGGGAGTATGGGGGCATTTATTGGGTTATGTGAAAGGGGCGGTGTGGGAGTCTGGGGTCATTTATTTGGGCGATGTTAAAGTTGGATGTGGGAGTGTAGGGGCATTAATTGGGACGATTTTAAAGGGGAGGGGAGCGAATGTGAGGGCATTTATTGGGCCAATTTTGAAGGGGTTGGGAGGGAGTGTGGGGGGCATTGATTGTGGCGATGTGAAAGGGGAGGGGCGGCAGTGTGGAGCATGTATTGGGGGTTGTTAAAGGGGAGCGGAGCGAGTGTGGGGGCATTTGTTGGGACGATGTTAAAGGGGAGGGGTGGGTGTGTGGGTTATTTATTTGTGTTGTCAAATGGGACTGGAGCGAGTGTGGGGGCATTTGTTGGGACGATGTTAAAGGGGAGGAGTGGGTGTGTGGGTTATTTATTGGGGTTGTCAAATGGGAGTGGAGCAAGTGTGGAGGCATTTGGTGGGTCGATGTTAAAGGGGAGGGGTGGGAGTGTGGGAACATTTATTGGGTGATGTTAAAGGGAGGGGAGTGTGTGACGACATTTATTGGGTATGTTAAAGTTCAGGTGAGGGAGTGT
Organism: Squalus acanthias; assembly: GCA_030390025.1. NCBI lineage: Eukaryota > Metazoa > Chordata > Chondrichthyes > Squaliformes > Squalidae > Squalus > Squalus acanthias. Next base: position 8,621 of record JASTWF010000261.1, on the reverse strand, counting down.
GGGCGTATTTAATGGGGGATGTTAAAAGTGAGGGGAGGTGCATGATTGTGGGTGCCTTTGTTGGTGTTGTTAAAGGGGAGGGGTGTGAGTTTGGGAGCAAATATTCAGTGCTGTTAAAGTGGAGGAGAGGGCATGTGGGTCGTTTATTGAGGCGATGTTAAAGGGGAGGGGAGGGGAGTATGTGTTGATATATTGGGAGGTATTAAAGGTGAGGGAATGTGGGGGCATTTATTGGGGGATGTTAATGGGGACGCGAGGGGGTGTAGGGGCATATATTGGGGAATGATAAAGGGGAGGGGAGCGAGTGTGAGGGCATTTATTGGAACGATGTTAAACGTGTAGGGCTGGGAGTGTGGGGGCATTTATTGGGTGATGCTAAAGGGGAGGTTTCGGAGTGTGCGAGCATTTATTGTGTGATGTTAAGGGGGATGGGTGGGAGTGTGTGGACATTTACTGGGGGAAGTTAAAGTGAGGTGAGGGAGTGTGGGTGACCTTTATTTGGGGATGTTAAAGGGGTTGGGAGTGAGTCGGAGTGCATTTATTGGGTGATGTTAAAGGTGAGGTGTGGGATTTTGTGCACATTTACTGGGGGATGTTAAAGTAAGATGAGAGAGTGTGGGTGACATTTATTGGGTGATGCCAAAGGCGAGCGGAGTGAGTTTGGGTGCATTTATTGGGGATATTAGGGGAGAGGCGAGGGTGTGTGGGGACCTTTATTGGGGGATGTAAAAGGTGAGGGGAAGGAGTGTGATGGCATTTATTGGGTGATCTTAAAGGGGAGGTGTGGGAGAAGGTCGTTATTTTTGGGGCGATTTTAAAGTGGAGGGGAGCGAATGTGAGGGCATTTATTGGGCCGATTTTAAAGGGGTTTGGAGGGAGTGTGGGGTCCTTGATTGGGGCGATGTGAAAGGGTAGGAGAGGGAAGTATGAGGAGAAATATTGGGAGGTATTAAACGGGACGGTGTATGGTGGCATTTATTGGTGGATGTTAATCGGGATGGGAGCGAGTGTGGGGTCAAATATTGGGTGCTGTTAAAGGGGGGCAGAGGGAGTTTGGGTCGTTTATTGGGGCAATGTTAAAGGGGAGGGGAGTGGAGTATGGGTTGATATATTGGGAGTATTAAAGGGGAGGGAATTTGGTCGAATTTATTGGGAATGTTAAGGGACAGGGCATTGAACGTGTGGACATTTATTTGTGGATGTTCATGGGGAGGGGAGGGAGTGTACGGACATATATTGGGGGATGATAAAGGGGAGGGGAGCCAATGTGGGCGAGTTAATTGGGACGATGTTAAAGGGGCGGGATGGGAGTTTGGGGGCATTTATTGGGTGATTTCAAAGGGGAGGAGTGGGAGAGTGAGGGCATTTACATGTGGGATGTTAAAGTGAGGTGAGGGAGTTTGGTTGACATTAATTGGGGGATGTTAAACGGGAAGGGAGTGAGTGTGGGGGCATTTAATGGGTGATGTTAAAGGGGAGGGGTGGGATTGTGTGGACATTTATGGGAGATGTTAAAGTGAGGTAAGGGAGTTTGCGTGACATTTATTGGGGGATGTTAATGGCGAAGGGACTGATTGTGTGGGCATTTATTGGGGATGTTAGGGGAGAGGTGAGAAAGTGTGCAGGCATTTATTTGGGGATTTTAAAGGGGAGGGGAGGTTGTGGCGGGGCATTTATTGGGGTATGTTAAAGTGGAGGGGAATGAGTGTGGGTGTCTTTATTGGAGGATGTTAAATGGGAGGGGTGGGAGTGTTTGGAAACTTACTGGGAGGTGTTAAAGGCGAGGGGAGTGAGTGTGGGTGCAATTATTGGGGAGGTTAAGGGACAGGCGAGTGTGTGTGAGTTATTTATTGTGGGATGTTAAAGGGGAGGGGTGGAAGAGTGGGGATATTTATTGGGAATGTTAAAGGGGAGTGGAGGGAGTGTGGGGGCATTTATTGGGGGATGTTAAAGGGGAGGGGTGGGAGTGTGGGGGCATTTAATGGGGGATATTAAAAGGAAGGGGTGGGGCGTGAGTGTGGGGCAAATATTGGGTGCTGTTAATGGGGAGGAGAGAGAGAGTGTGGGTCGTTTATTGGGGCGATGTTAAAGGGGAGGGGGTGGATTATGGTTTAAATATTGGGAGGTATTAAAATGGAGGGAATGTGTGGGCTTTTATTGGGAATGTTATGGGACAGGGGAGTGAGTGTGGGGGCATTTATTGGGGGTTGATAAAGGGGAGGGGAGCGAGTGTGGTGGCATTTATTGGGAGGATGTTAAAGGGTTGGGGTGGGTGTGTGGGGGCTTTTATTGGTAATGTTGAGGGGGATGGGTGGGACATTTTGGACATTTATTGCAGGATGTAAAAGGCAAGGGGAGTGAATGTGGGGGCATTTATTGGTTGACGTTAAAGGGGAGGGGTGGGAATGTGTGGACGTTTATTGGGGATGTTAAAGTTGAGGGAAATGAGTGTGCGGGCAATTATTGGGGATGTTAAGTGAGAGGCAGGGAGTTTGGGTGTATTTATTGTGTGATGTTAAAGGGAAGGGGAGCGAGTATGCGGACATTTATTGTGGATGTTAAAAGGGAGGGGATAGAGTGTGGAGGCATTTATTGGAAGATATTGGAAGTATAATGTGGGAAAGTGCTAGGTTATCTACTTTGGCAGGAAAAATAAAAAAGCAAACTATTATTTAAATGAAGAGAGATTACAAAATGCTACAGTTCAGAGGGACCTGGGCGTCCTTTCCCATGAAACAGAAAAAGTTAGCATGCAGGGGCAGCAAGTAATCAAAAAGGCAAATGGAATGTTGGCCTTTATTTCAAGGGGGTTGGAGTATAAAAGCAGGGAAGTCCTGCTACAACTGTACACGTTATTGGTGAGACCACAACTTGAGTACTGCGTACAGTTTTCGTCTCCTTATTTAAGAAAGGATATACTTGCATTGAAGGCAGTTCAGGGACGACTCACGAGGTTAATTCCAGAGATGAGGGGTTTGACTTATGAGGAAAGGTTGAGCAGGCTGGACCTATACTCATTGGAATTTAGAAGAATGAGAGATGATCTTACCAAAACATATAAGATACTGAGGGGGCTCGACAGGATAGTTGCAGAGAGGATGTTTCCCCTCATGGGGAAATCTAGAACTCGGGGGCACAGGCTCAGAATAAAGGGTCGCCGTTTTAGAACTGAGGTGAGGAGAAACTTCTTCTCTGAGGGGGTCGGAAATTTGTGGAATTCTCTGCCCAGAGAGCTGTGGAGGATGGGTCATTAAATACATTTAAAGTGGAGATAGACACATTTTTGCAAGCTAAGGGAGTGAACGGTTATGGTAGCGGGCTGGGAAATAGCTTTGAGCCCAAGTTCTTATTGAATGGCAGAGCAGGCTCGAGGGGCCAAGTGGCCTATTCCTGCTCCTATTTCTTATGTTCTTATGTTCTTATTTATAAAGTCCTGGTGCCGGGCCTCCTCCTCCCCGGGCTCCTCTCCTGCGGGCCTTGCCGGGATGCTCCCCCTCACCCCACTCTCACGGTAACCGGGCCTCCCGCTGCTGCTGCACGCCGGACGTACGCCTACCGTCGCCAGGGAAGATCCCGAGTGACAGCCGCCATCTTTGTGCCGGACCACAGAGCCGCCATCTTTGAGCGGGGCGCTAGAGCCGCCATTTTTGTGCCGGAACCCGGAGCCGCCATCTTTGAGCGGGGCACCAGAGCCGCCATCATTGAGCTGGGCGGGGGCGACTCCCGCTGCATTCCTCAATGAACGGGAGCCGCCATATTTGTCTCGGGTAGGGCGGCCGCCATCTTAGTGCGGGCGGGAGTTGTGCTGCTTCAGGCGGCGCGATAGGCGAGGCCATCTTTGTCTAGAGCACTTTTGCCTTTCCAGAGTGGCCTGACAGCTGGCCGCGCCCCTCACAGGGAGCTCAGTATAGACAGTGTGCGAGTGAGCGTATTAGTATTCACCCAGATCACCGGGTCCGCGGGCGGTCCAGCCCGGAGGAGAGCGGCTCGCCACAATATGAGGCCCATTGAGTCCAGTATAGACAGTGTGCGACTAAGCGTGTTAATATTTACCCAGATCACTGACCCCGCGTGCGGCTGAGCCCGGGGAAGAGCGGCTCGCCTCAATATTAGGACCAGGGAGCTCTGAGGCTGCAAAGTCTCCGCTTCTTATCATCTTTTAATGAATTTTACAATCAGAGTAAAGGGATATTTCCCCACATTCTTCAACTGCTCTCTGAACTTAGACTGGGTCACGGCATAAATCCCAGTGTTTGTGGAGCAACTCAGCAGCTGCAACATCAATCCTATTTGTATTACATAATAAGGTAGATATACAGACGGATACCGCAACAGATACATTCGCAAATTTATAAAATATATCATAAAGATTGCCCATAACAGGATAAAATTGCCCGAGATAACAAACAGTAAAACCATAGATTTCCTGCGGCTCTCCATCTCTGGGTCTCTGGGACTCTCCCCACTGCTGGGACCCCGGAGTCTCCTGCGGGCTCTACTGGCCACTAAAATGTGTCTGACGGTGACAGCATTGAGCAGCAGAATTAGAACAAATGCAACCCCCGGGGTGAGAATATAATGAAGTAACTCGATTGCTCCCCAGACCGGTGACAACTGAACATGGGGTGATGATTCACAAAACAGGGCGGCGTTGCCAATATTATACCAGCCTGAGAACATAAAATACCAGGTGATATCCTTTAAACAGCTCAGCACAATCACTGTTCCCAGAACCACAGCCGCCGTTTTCTCGGTGCAATATTTAGTTTTCAGCTTCTGGCAACAAATGGCCACAAATCGATCAAAGGTGAAAGTGACCGTGAACCAGACAGAACAGTCTGTAGCTGCATAAAGCAGGATGGCATGGATATTACACACGCGGATGGACTGCAGGAAACCAAACTGTTCCAAATAAAGAATCGGAATCTGCCTCAATATCAGGTCGAGGATAACGACCATTAGATCCGCAGCTGCCATGGCCACCAGATAGCGAGTGACACATTTTGAGAGACCGCATTTTCCCCGAGACAGGATCACAATCGTCACCAAGTTAACTGTGTGGAAGGGAAATAAACAGGGAAATTATACATCAGGCTGGGAGCAAGAGCAGCAGTTTGATGGAATTCGGGGTGTAATCTGCAACTCATTAGCGACATTCACTGATATAATCAAATTCTATTACCTGTGGAGCTGAATGCAGGGTTTATTTTACGACTAATTGGCAATTTATTGTGGAATTAATCAATGAAATAGGGATAAATACAACAGGAAAGTAAGAGATGTTTGATTAATGAGAGATTAAATGCTAGATCTACCTTTAGCCAAGTAGACAAAAGCACCGCCCGAGGTACCAGGGACACACAGGACCTGAACCTTTCATGAAGCCTTCTTATACCGGGATCAGTCAGCATTTGGAGCGGTGCAATTCGCTTCTGTGCCCCTGTGTTCGGGAGAGGTAAATCCCGCTTGAATTCCTGCTCCTGTTTAGAATATCCATTATATTTAGAACTGAAAATGAATGCAACAGCAAAATACATAAACTACAAACTTGGCGTGTAATAATTACAGGCAATAGTATTTAAAATGTACGGATGTAATATGACAATGATAATATAAGAAATACAAGTGCACTGTAGCTATAAAGATAACTGGGCTGTCAGAAGTTTGTTGAAAATTGAGTTTTATGCATTTTTTTGAAATACACAAATGGTACCTCATTGAAAGGAAGATTTTCCAAATAAGATTGCAAAGAATGGACACTGAATTAAGATAAATAGTTATCATGAGCCAGGTAATGTCTCACTAAATGTATTTTTCTGCAACGAAATCAGACGACTTATCCCACAGGCAAAGAGCGACGGATGCTTTTGTACATTATCAGATCACAAATCGAAGAGATTTATCCTTGTACTTTTTCGCCTGTTGGTTTCCAACTTGTGCAGAGAATATTAGACGGGAAAATATCAAAGGATTTTCTCATCCTCAGTACTTCAGTTACAAACAGCTAGTATTGATTGTTCTGAAGTACAGCAGGAGACAACAGAGAATCACTCTGGGTCTCACTGAGAGATCCACTGAAATGTGACAGTCCGGCATGGGATCCTATTGTAAATCCAAAACAAAGATGAATGAATAATTTGGGAGAATGTAAATTATCCTTGTAATCCTGTTCCAACCATCAGAAGCAGTGCCACTAATGCAGAACTGGAGATGGTGGGAAAGGAGACACTGACTGTAAGTGAATGATTAGCGGATATTTCAGACATTTTTAGATCTGCATGTGATCTGCCACGATTTGGTCCTGTGACTCTGTGTAAGTAACCAAACGGAGCATTCGGTGAAAACAAAACCAAAGCACTGCGGATGCTGGAAATCTGAAATAAACACAGAAAATGTTGTAAATACTCAGCAGGTCAGGCAGCATCTGTGGAGAGAGAAACAGAGGTAACGTTTCAGGTCGATGACCTTTCGCCATTGGGTGAAAATTCTCCTAAACCAAGAGAACATTCTTCTGATCTGTTAGAAATGTTCATTGGAGATAGCCGACCGAAATTCGTTAAATAAAGAGTCTCGTACAATATCATTGCCTGAGTTGATTATGGAACATTTGAATCTGGGGAACACCGTATCACCTTCAGAATCAATAGCTGACAGCAGTGCGGAAGGGAAGGAGACTGACATGTAGAGAAATACAATTAAACATTATTCACTCAATTAATAGCTGGATACAGAGACTTACCAGGGACAACAACAGCAGCTAGGGGCGTGGAGAGGGGGTGAATAAATGACCAGACCAGTAATACAGTGAAACATGATTTACAGAATTAATAGCTGAATACAGAGACTTACCAGGGACACAAACAGCAGCGAGGTGTGGAGTGAATAAATGACAAGAACAGTCATAGTTATACATGATTTATAGAATGTATTAATTGGATATAGAGACTTACCACGAACACCAACAGCAGCGAGGATGTGCCAGTCTTTTAAAAAAATAACCCATTGGTTAACAAAGATGCAACAATTTGAAACACAGAATACCATTAATAACTGCGTATCCCACGGTAAATAGCAGGTATAATATTACAGTGTAACATGGTTTATAGAACTAGTAACTGGACATAGATACTTACTGGGAACACCAACAGCACCGAGGATGGGATAGTAAATCTTTTGTATATCTTTACATATGCTTCGTATCTTCCAGTCCAAGGACCAAAACCAAAATTTATTAACGATGCTTGAACTCATGCCTCCCTTCTCTGAGTGACTGATGGTATTTGTGCTGGAGGCAACGCGCTGATTGTGTGAGGTGACACAGTGAAGGGAGCTCCTTATTTAGAGCAGAGAGAAATCCCCGAGTGACATCATTAGGCCTCACTGTAACTGGCATTAATTACAGTCATTGAACAAACAAACTCGTTGAACCATTGTCACGACAACACATTACTGCATCACAATCTAGCTCCCATTATTGTAAACAGTTTTAAATTAAAAGTGAGCAAATGCACAATAGTTCACCCGCCCATAAAATACCAGCACAGAACAAAGAGACCGGAGTTTCTCTCCCTGTATTGAAGTTCAACTGAGAACAAAAGACGATAAATTGACAGGAACAAGGCAGAAATAAGTGATGAATAAGATTCATTGTCCCAATTTTGTTCTAATATTTATTGCATCGCAGGCAATCAGGTTTGAAACATTCAAAATAAATAAAAGTTCATAAACGGCAGCATCTTAGAGATGATTCCAGTGATGGAACAATCGGACTTTCTTACATAACACAGCTCCCGCCTCAGTCCAGGAACTTCAATCCCAGGGCCACTGAGTTTACACAGCTCCCGCCTCAGTCCAGGAACTTCAATCCCAGGGCCACTGAGTTTACATTGCTCCCGCCTAAATCCAGGAATTTCAATCCCAGGGCCATTGAGTTTACACTGTTGCCACATCAGTCCTGGAATTTCAATCCCAGGGCCACTGAGTATACACTGCTCCGGCATCAGTCCAGGAATTTAATTCCATGACGAACTAAATTAAACAGCGCACCGCCCGTCCCAGCTCACCGGCCATCCCAGTTCACCGCCCTCCGCTCACTCACCGCCCGCCCCCAGGTCACCACCAACAGTTCACCGGTCGCCCCCAGGTCACCACCCACAGTTCATCGGCTGCCCGCAGGTCACCACCCACAGTTCACCGACCGCCCCCAACACGATGCCCCAGCTCACCGCCCTCGCCCAGCTCACCACCCTCTCCCCGCTCACCGCCCGCCCTAAGCTCACCGCCCTCCCCAGCTCACCGCCCGTCCAGAGCTCACCGCCCTTCCCCAGCTCAAAGTCCTTCCCTAGCTCACCGCTCATCCCAAGCTCACAGCCCTCCCCCAGTTCATGGCCTGTCCCCAGCTCACCAACCACCCCCACCCCTTCACCCTCCCCCAGCTCACCACCCTCCCCCCGCTCACCGCCATCCCCCAGCTCACCGCCCGTCCAGAGCTCACCGCCCTTCCCCAGCTCAAAGCCCGTCCCCAGCTCACCGCTCCTCCCAAGCTCACAGACCTCCCCCAGTTCATGGCCTGACCCCAGCTCACCAACCAGCCCCAGCTCTCCACCCTCCCCCAGCTCACC